>JASCZW010020312.1:0-12438 GCA_034211315.2 Aedes japonicus | reverse complement strand
GTTCGATAGAAAATGTCAATCACTATTCAATATTGTTTTATATGAAGAAATATATGCTCTGGATTTCTATGCATTAGTAAGATATAAAAAATGCAAATAAATTCCAAAGATTACTGGTTCTGCTGATCACACGGTTTAAAAAGAAGTAAACTCAAATATATTAAAATTATATT
This sequence comes from Aedes japonicus, assembly GCA_034211315.2. NCBI lineage: Eukaryota > Metazoa > Arthropoda > Insecta > Diptera > Culicidae > Aedes > Aedes japonicus. The sequence goes on along the minus strand of JASCZW010020312.1, from coordinate 12,265 downwards.
TTACAAAAAGCTCTGCAGTTCCCTGTTGAATAACATACTTTAAAAAATCCAACCACGTTTACACTAAGCTCTCCCAAAAATTTAGCTGCTACTTTTTGCTATATTTTGAGTAATTGTATTTGATAACACCTCCATTTTACAACATTACTGTAAATATATTTGTATTCATGTATGATATATCGCAACATGTGCCTATAATGAACAAATTGCAGCATTACGACAATATTTCACCGTTTAAAGTTTACAGTTTTGCCAAAAAATAGTAAAAATGACTTTTTGCGGTATTTTTTAAAAGTTGGCCAATATATTTTTTTGTGTGTAAGATAGCTCTTTGACGTCTTGGGCAATATTTCTCAACATGATCTAATTAACAATTTTGTCGAAGAACCATCCTTCTAGGACGCTCCGTTAAAAAGATAGAATCTAGCGCCACCTATGCGGAAGAAATATGAACTAATCAAAACCGCCAAAAGATGGCGCTTTTTCCACTGAACAACTTTCTCAAACACTGCAAACCTGTAGGAAGCATACCCGTGGCGCTAGAGGTTTTGGCCACACCACTGAGTTAGCTGCCCCACTATGGGCCGGGAAAGGATCTTATGATAGTTCGAGATCTCTTCTCCATCTGGAAGGGGGGCTCGCATACAAATGAAACAGAAATTTCAGCATAACTCGGGAATTTGTTTGAATGGAACCAAATTTGGCATGTGGGGGTTTTTGGAGACAAGGATTGTTTCTATAGTGATGCGAGAGACCTCCCCTATAGGGAATCGATAGCTCTCATACAAATATACATGCTCTCAAACAAGAAACAGCAATTTGAACCAATCATGAGAATTATCCAAGCAACTAAAACACAAAATATGTAGTTTTCGGGTGGGCAGCATGTTCTGATAGAAGTTTGAACCCCTTCTTAGTCAAGAATTGGGGATGCTTGAGTTACTCTCAGTCCTACACTATGCACAAGAAGTTAATCTAAGTTTATGCAAGAGAAAAGAAGATAAATGTTTTTTTTTCTATGAAATAGAAGCTACACAGAAATTAAACCTGATACAAACTACCGATCCAAGGGTTAAATTAAAAACACAAACCTCCGCTTTTTTTTTGCAGAAATTACACACATTAGCAAACGAAAATATTTTAGCGAAATTCATTCCGAAAGGAAAATTATAAACGCCCCAGTTCTATTAAATTTTCAATCATTTAGTTGCATGCGTAGCAAGGCTCGCACCAGTGATCAATAAAAGTAAGATTTGAGGAAATTTGTGTAATGGCTTGAGTTTTCAACTTTATTTTTCAGCTCCTTCCAAAAACTGTCTATTTCTTTCAAAGCGGACGATTTTGTCAAAATGTCAGTTGATTCAAATAGGTAATTTCGAAAATTGAACAAAATTGAAACTTTGTTTATATATTTCATTACATTAGCGATATGGATCATATCCAATAACCTGGGCAATAACAAACCATTGTCTTGCTCATCTATTAGAGCTGTCAAACAGTGTGGCTTTAAGAAATTAGGTTAGACGTAATGTTTTCCTTTAGTATACAGACACATGGTCGAATAGCATAAAACGTAGAATTTTATCAATTTGTTTTAAATCGCACATCGCTCATTAATTCTGGGAATCCCCTTTCGCGAAACGTAGAATACACCGAATAGAGAATCGAAAACAATGAAATCCATCAATTCCGCTCGGTATCACCCTGGAAGAGGAAGTTCACCGCCAAAAAAGCACTTCATTGTCAATATGCCCCGCACCCAAACTCAGCCCATCATCGGTCATTGTACAGTTTCAAACTTCCCCGGACAGAACGACACGGGGGCACAATAGCAATCAAATCGCTATTAGGGAGGCACAAATGGCCGGAGCTACCGAGGCACACGTGAGTTGCTTCGCAAAAACAAAACAAAAACTTTTGCTAGAATTGCTTTTTATCCGTCCCCGAAGAGAATTCAACGGCCTGAGAGCGAGTGGGCGGGAAACGATGAAGGGCTCTTGGCATCAATGGAGGGAAAAAAAACTAGACAAACGACCGCCAATACTCTGCTTGAACCTTGCGGAATCAGGAACCATTCGGTACCTGTGAAAAGACAGATTGGCAAACTGACCGCTTGATTTTCGAGATGTTTTTTTTTTGCGTTGGCTCAAGCACACCACTGTCCTATAGGAGTTAGAGAGAATTTGAAAAATAGACTTCCATATTGGCAGATTATTGCCCGGAAAGTCCTGCTGTTCGCTGTCTAACGAGTGGGACGTGCATGGAGTCGGTTTTTATATACCATCTAAGAAGACGGGATTTTTGTTTGATAAATTCTTACCTTTTGCAGGACGATTCCGAGCTGAAATCGGTGACCAGCAAGGGCAATCCTCCGTTGGGCTTTTCGTACAGGTTAAGGAGGGACAGAGATAATCGAAATAATTAAGCTGATTTATTGGAATGATTATTGATGTCCAGCGACGATGGAAGTAGAGAATATATCAATGTTCGTTGACTTCAACTTGAGATTGATCGCTTAGTAGAATTGGGATATTATAAGCCATCAATATACAACAACGATTTCCACTAAACGAGAACTTGATTTTGCAGCGTCTTTATTAACGTTGGTTGATGAACTTTGTTTGACATATCAAACTAAGGAAAAATCTTGTAAATTCAAGTCCAATTCAACAAGATTGTTTTACATCCAATGTTTTACATGTTTTTCATTAATCAATAAGCATTAGCATTTGCAGAAAATCAAGCCTTAATCTGCTTTTCAGAGGCTACAAGCATTATTTTAGCATTATATCAGCATCTTGAACGATATCTGTTGTAAAGTTGGATTTCAAAAGCTATTTAAATGCTTGTAGCCTGTAATAAGCATTTCGAATGCCAAATAGCATTAATGAAGCATTATCATAGCATTGCAGTAAAGCAGCCGTATATTGGACCAAAAGTGGTATTGATATTGCATTTAGAGTGACTTAATTGCTTGATAGGCTGCCTTAAACACGCTTTGGAACTGCTTATTGGTTATCTGGGATGTTAAGAGGTAAACGGAAGTTATGAATTATGGAACTACATTTTTTAATTGCCCTCAAGAGCCCCCTTTAATGCACAAACTGGACGCAACTCTTAAATTTACAACTTTAAACTTAATTTGAACTCATAACATATTCAATGGCAGGCCCATCTGATCCCAACTATGTAAGATTTAGGTGACCCTTGAGCTATCATCATGACTTTTGCATCCGCCAATTTTGTTTTCTAGTAGTGGGCGGTATTGAATCACCCCAAGAGATAGCTAATCTGTTTGCCGATTTCTTCGAAAACGTACACAGTCATATGTCGCCTACTTTTTCCCCTGGCAGCCTTTTATCCTGTTCTACTTTCAATTTGAACAGAGATTTATCCGTCGCAATACAAGTGGTTTAATCGACATATATGCTCTCAAGGCGCTGTACTGTTTGATCATTCTTGAAGCTCAATTCAAAGAAAATCTGAACGCACACTTTAATACACCACCGCGTCCCTGGTGCTTGGAATAAAAACCTTTGACAGGCGTTTGTTGATGTTTCATTGTCAAAAAAATTGGTGACAAGTTTTCCTCGATTGATTACCGCATCTCGAAATTACGGATGACGGAACTTGACAAAAGAAAATGAATTGTGCACACACATTTAGAGAATTTTTCGTGGTCTGCCTCAAAAATAGCAAAAGTGTTAAAATTCCCAAAGTCAACGGTGTGTCTTGTTATCAAACGTTACAAGGATACTCTGAGTGTGCATAGAGTACAGCACATCTATCATGGAAGTGGCACTAGGGACAAAGAGCTGAGGAGAAAGCTGTTGAGGCAGGTGAAAGACAACCCAGGTGTCTCAATACGTGATTTGGCGTGACAATCCTTACAAAAAAAAATTTAAAAGTCCATACAAAAAACGTGAAAAGCGGAGGGGGAGTTAATAAAAAGTCACTTTTTGCGTGACGTAATTAATGGACGTTCCCTAAACAAATCCCCGGACGAAAATTTTACCTGGCAACTGGCCGTGGGGGTCCCTTCCAGGAATAAATTTGTTTTTGCTGATAAGTTTGCTCGGAAACAAATGTTTTGGCAAGGAATCTGCAGTTGTGGCCTTAAAGCCAAGGTTTTCATTACATCTCACTCAATGATGTCGAATGTTTACATTAAAGCGTGTCTGAAAAAGCGGATTTTACCCTTCATTCGGCAACACAAGACCAACGTTACAATTTGGCCGGATCTAGCCAGCTGCCACTACTATAAAGAGGTACTAGAATGGTATGCTGCAAACAATTTTAATTTCGTCGCCAAAGTTATTAATCCTTCGAATTGCTCTGAGTTCAAACCGATCGAAAAATATTGGGCAATTGTCAAGCGAAAACCTCGAAGATGCGGTAAAGAAGTGACAAATGCACAACAAATGTGTTCGCGGAATGAGTGGAATGAGTTCGCCTGTACAGTTTAACCAGCGACGATCACAAGTAAAGTGTGACAGTTCTTTCGAAACGGTAAAACGTAATAATTTGATACATATCGTTTGAAAGTTGAATAAATAGCCTTTTGTTTGCTGTTTAATTCTTGACTTATGATCACATGAATGCGTACAAATTTACTTTGAATCGGGCTTTAGCATCATAGAGCATGCTATTAGTATGTGGTCGACTAATCACTCAGTGTAGATTATCCGAATAGAAAGGTTTCAACGCACTTTTGTACGGTATGCTCTTCGTCAAGTTCCGTGAAATGATCCAGCAAATCTTCCCGACTATCCGAGCCGTTGCAGACTGATCGTTTTAGAAGCTTCAATGCACAGACTTTCTAAACTGCAGAGGTTATATGTTTTTGCCCTGGTCAAAGGTAGTATAGATTGCTCTGCATTGCTGAAAAAAAAATTATGCACTTTCTTGCCAGCATCGTGACAAATTTTTATTTGTAGTCAGTCGCCATAGAACTACGTATGGGCAATACAACCCTTTTGATAACTGTGTTAGATCGTTTAACAGTATGAGTGCTGCCCAAGTAGCACACTACGGTCATTATTAGTTATAGTAACTTGATTATGACTTAGCAAGTCATATTTATGTTATCTTAGCCGAATGGCAACAAATGTGCTACTAGGGTGATGATGTTGTTTTTGAGAAGGAAATAATTTCTCATCACCATGAGGCTCTAGGAGTAGACAGCTTTTTTTTGCTAGAACAAAGTTGTGAAGAGAAAGTATTGATAGTTCCGTTAGCTCACGGCAGGCACGGCAGGAATATGAGTGCAGTTTTTGATTTTAATGTCTAAATGTGTGTTTAAGAATAGAATTAGAAACCTAGGTTAAGTACCAGTCTTTTGAGTTGTTTTTTAAGTTCGAGATAAAACAAAACAGTAAATAAATAACTTTTACCCTTTAGGGGTGTTCCGATCAAAATTTGGTCAAACAGTAATGTGTTTGAGTCGATCAATGTTTTTATTAATAAGTCAAATTGTTTTTCTTTTTCATGTTCAGTTAATACAGAGTACAGGAGAAATATTCAGCTAAGCTTCCTTTTTACCGAATGCGAATTGCCGGGTCTTGTGTTTTACACCTGCCATAAGATTGTGTGCAGTCTCCTTGTCCACTTTCTACGCCGCAGAACGCCAGTTTGCCTTGAACTGTTTCTCGCTCAAAACGGCTTTTAAGTCTACTTAAGGTTCCACTTGACTATGGCCCAATATTTTTCGATTGCGCAGAGCTCTGGCGTGTTGGGAGGGGGCACCACTTGAACGTTGTTGGCAGCATACTACTCCATGGCCTTTTTTCAGTAATGGAAAGATGCCAGATTCGGACAAAATAGTATAGACAGTTTTGTAGGCACTCGCTCAGATAAATTTCCTGGTTGACGGTTCCGGTCGTAATATAAATGTTGCTCTTCAAGCCACGGATACAGATGGCCTGCCACACCAGATATATCTTCGCGAACTTTGACAGTTTAATGTGCTTGAAAATATCTGCCACCTTTCCCCGTCACGTTGCCGTATAAAATTCCTGTCCAGGGAGCTGTTTAAAGTCCGCCTTCACGTAAGTTACTACGCAATAAAACTTCAGTCAGTTTTATTTATCGTCGTGATTTGGAGTCATCACTTTCTTGTAAGTCGACAGTCCAGCTCGTTTCTTAGCTCTAATCACGGTTGAAGGCGCCACTCCCAGTTTCTTTGCGACATCTCGGACCGAGAGATTGGGGTTCTGCTCGAAACAGCGGGCACCTCTTTTTGTCGTCGCTGTGGCATCCGGCTTTCGATTTCCCTCCGATCCAGCTTTCCTGGTTGTCGACAAACGTTCACCGAACACTTTTAATACACTTTTAACATTAATTATGTCACGCAGTAAGGGGGGAGTTTTTTTTTTTGGAAAAAGTGACCTATAATACAAAAAAATTGAAAGTCCATACAAAAACGTATCAAGAGGGGTGGGGAGGGGTTTATAAAAAGTCTCTTTTGCGTGACTTGATTAATGGACGCTCCCTAATAGTTGATTAAGCCACATTCAACAATTTCGCCAACTTAGCGTGAGAGTAGTTTGGATTTTCACTTCTTTTGCTTCTCTTCCTTCGACGACATTTTGATAACTGAAGTGTTAATCTCAAAAACAAAATGGAGGCATGATGCTACACGCACTCATTTTCAAAATGAGGGGTGTGGAAATTTTTTTAATTCACGTTGAAAGAAAATGCGTCAAGTTTAAGTCGACCAAATTTTGATCGAAACACCCTTTAATCATGTTGTTTGTGTTGTTGCATGAAACACGTTTTTAATTGATAATGTTTGAAAATGGGAATATCCTTCTTATCAACATCCAATCTTAGGAGTGGACAGCAATTTCGGCTAGAACCAAAAATGTGAAGAGAAAGTACTGAGGACGGCAGGTTGTAAAATTGAATAGAAGTAGTTGAAATTGAGCGTAGGGCATGTTTAAAAGTCGGCATCCGATCAAGCATACACCATGTGGTAGCTAGGTAAGAGATTATCTGCTTGATAGGAATATATTAACCAATGTTATACCCTTCGGAAGCCAAATAATACTTGATTAAGAAACATAATTCATAGTTAGAAAGTGTATCAACAGAAAATGTTTATTTGAACTATTCGTGATATGGGCCAAACTCAGGGGGTTGGTCACTGTGCCACGTTGTGTTTGTGTTTCAATGTGTCGGAAGGTGTTTCTGTGTTTCAACATATCTGGCAATACTACAGTTAAAAAATTAAGCTATTTGGCAACCATGGATTAATTGACGTTTATTCTACAAACACTAACGCACTATCTGAATCACATCTGTGCAAGTTTGGGGGAAACAAAACTGTGAGAAAACACACAATTAATTCTTGTAAGTGGTGCCAGAAATCAATTTACCTTTCAGAAGGTGGCGAGTGTGTTTGAAGTGTGCCGAAGTGTGTTTTTGAGGGTGGTACTACATGGTGGCCGAGTGACTTACCCCCTGGCCAAACGGGTCAATGTTACCCAGCTGATCAATGTTTTCTCGTTTTACGGTACTGCAATTTCGTATTATAGAGAATATATGTTAGTCATATTTTACAGTTTAATTCAGTATTTTAAAATATTGTTTCCGTATCTCATCTCCGAATTTTAGACCAGTCATTGATTAGGCGTGTGGAAAAGCAAGACAGCATCAGACAGCTAGTCAGAAACAAAAGTTGCAGTTGTTGCTATGAGCATGCGCAAGACAATAAACATGATTGACCACTCGATGCTGCTATTTCGTTGATGCCAGATCAGTTGTTATTACACAGAGAACCAACAGATGATGAATACTAGAAAGTGTGAGCTGTTTAGTGGAATACCTGTAACTAGAAACTGGACGAAAGATTAGTATTTTCTATTTAATTCCAACTATCTTTGTTGCTTATCCTCACAGATACGCTTATTTCGTCTATAATATGCAGACTTCTTCAGTCGAGTTATTAAAACACGACACAGAAGAAGGCTGTACATTTTAGACGAAATACACGTATCTGTAAAGATAAGCAATAAAGGTAGTCGGAATGAAATGTAAATGCTAATATTTCGTCTCATTTCTAGATAGCAACAGATGATGCTTGGGACTAGCATACATCCACAATGTGAAAAAACTGGCGATCTCCAGCTAAGTCAATAACCGGTGCCTGCCTCGTCCAAATGCAGGTCAAATAAGGAAAGGAAATTTCATAAGAAGGGATGAACGCGCCATGGCCGATAGCAAAATAGTGCGTAATAAAGCATCGACACAACCTTTCACAGGCGATGCCCGAAGCAAACTTTTTTTTACTAAACTTTCAATTTTTACAATTGTATCGATATCTGCCCGTCGGATTCGTCAAATTTTGAACGAGGATCCCAATGCATAGTTATCAAAAAGTTCATTTTAACGCTCTCAACTGATAGCCTCAATTGATGAAAGTGGAGCTTGAACGATGCAACCTTTGACAAAGTTGATGAATATGACGGGATCTTCCTTTTAAAAGAATTACTTTTGTGAGCAATCCCCCCAAATGTGAGTTCCAAAATTGATAGAAACGTCTGCTCAAGTTAGAGTGCAAGTAACGAATGAAGGTTTATTTGAACATCAAAGCTTACTATAATCAGTATTCAGATGCAACGCTTACTATAATCTAACATCCCCCATTCAGCGGTAGTTTCTGAATGCCCAACGTTTTCATATCTTCAAGTAGCTTCGAGTTTGGAATCGGTTTCGTGAAAATATCTGCTGCCTGGAGATTTGATGGAACATGACTCAGGGAAATGGTCTTGGCTTCAATTTGTTCTCGTACATTATGGTGCCTTATATCGATGTGCTTACTGCTGGAAGAGTACCCAACATCTTTCTCCGCCAGACTGATTGCGCTCTTGTTGTCACAGTTGATCGGAACGGAAATTTCGCCACCGTGGAGCTCTTGCAGGAACCCCTTCCACCATGCTACTTCCTGGGTGGCAGAAGAGAGCGCCATATATTCGGCTTCGGCTACGGTAGACTGCCTTTTCGAGCTCCAAGAAATAGCACTTCCACTCTGCAGGAACACGTACCCAGTAATCGAACGCCGAGTTTTAACGTCGTTCGCCCAATCCGCATCGCTGTATCCTTGGAAGTCCTGCTTGAAATCGGCCCGAAAGGTTAGCTTGTAGTCTTTCGTCCCCTTTAGGTATCGTAGAATTCGCTTGGCCTCCGTCAAGTGGGCAGATCCCGGTTCGTGGCTGAAGCTGCTGACGATACTCACCGCGTGGCTAATATCTGGCCGGGTGCACTGTGCCACAAACTGCAAACCACCAACAAGTTCCTTGAGCGGAGTACCTCTCATCTTCTCCTTCTCCTTTTCTTCTGGCTGCATCGCTTTCGTCAACTTTTGGTTCACGTCCAGGAGTGTCGACACGGAATTAGATCCCTCCATTCGGAATCGCTGCAGGAGTTTGTCGATTTAATGCTCTTGGGTTATGGCTACCATGCCGTTGGATCGGCTGACTCGCAGCCCCAAAATCAGCTTGACGTCCTCCAGGTCCTTCATCTGGAACTCAGTAGACAGTTGATGCTTGAATTCGTCCACCTTGATCGTTGGAAAACAGCTTCCGATCCACCTTCTGGTTCCAGATTTGGCTCGCCTGCTTCAGCTCGTACAGGGCCTTCTTGAGTCGGCACACTTTCTTCGATGCCCGCGTGTCCCGGAACCCTTCCGGTTGTGCCATGTAGATCTCCTCTCCATGAAGTTCGCACTGCAGGAATGCAGTCACCGCATCCATTTGGCACACCAGGAGATCGTGTTTGGCCGCCATCGCCAAGAGGTACCGCACCACCGGAGAATACGTTGCGTCGTAATTTTCGCCTTTGACTTGGGAATACCCTTTTATGGAGTCACTTGCCCTGAGTCACTTGAGTGGACTTGCCCTTGCTCCACATAACTGCCTGATGCGCCAATCCATTTTGGAGCGCGTAGAGTCTCATGCCCAATGCCACAGCCTAAGGAGCTGACACAACGTGGGAATCTCTACTCCCGTTAGGTCTCGCCACCACTCTTTTGCCCTACAAACAGTAGGTCTGTAGCAAAGAGTGGGGTCCCTTTGTAGTAACCTCATGGCTTTGATAGCCATATCTTCAGTAACAACGTTTGCCAAGGGGACCTTGCCACATTTTACCAATAGGGAAGCTGTAGGTGAGGTCCGAAAAGATCCGCTACAAATCCTATAGGCCTCATTGTTTTGAGGTTCTAGGATTTTAAGCAGGGATATTCCACCGCTGCTTCACAGCTCTGGTCAAGCCAGGCTGTCTTGTCATGGACGACGAGACATATATTAAGGCGGACACCAAACAAATCCCCGGAATCGAGTTTTTTTTCGGTACGTCCCGGATGGAGGTTCTGGAAAAGGTCCGGAAGAGAAAGATGGACAAATTCACAAAAAAGTACCTGTTGTGGCAGGCGATCTTCGAGTGCGGACGGTACAGCAAGCCGTTCGTTACAACCGGCACCATAAACGGGCAGATTTATCGAGAGGAATGCTTGCAGAAGCGCTTGCTGCCCTTCCTCCGCTCCCACCATGGTCCCACGCTGTTCTGGCCGGATCTCGCTTCGTGCCATTACGCCAAGCCTGTAATGGATTGGTACGAAGCGTAGGGCGTTAATGTGGTCCCGAAGGAGGCGAACCCGCCAAATACACCAGAACTTCGTCCGATCAAAAAATTTTGGGCGATAATGAAGAAGAAGTTGAAGAAAAGCGGAAGAACATTCAAAACCGATGAAGCTTTGAAGGAAAACTGGGAGAAATAATGTAAGGAAGATGGACAAAGCTTCGCCCAAGCTCTCATGAGCAGTGTTAAGAGAAATGTAGGAGCATTCAGCTTGGGGGAGGAAATTCAATGAATAAATTATGCTAAAACATAGCTAATATTTAGTTATTTAATCCCTGAAAATTTAATATAAATTTTAAGTGATCATTTTTTCCGAGTCCAGTCTTTAGTTCGTTGGTCGAAGTTTTTTGACAGTTCGTTTGACTTTTTTGATAGTTTGTGCTTATGCGGTATTCTTAAAGCAAAAATGGACCAGGAAAACGAAATTCCACTTGGTTCAGCTGCGCGAGCGACAACCGGTGTTGTGGGAACCAACTAATCCCGATCACCTGTGGAAGTGTATGCTTCAAAGTTAGTGTATTATTCTGTTTAGCAATTCCGCATCCGAAGAAAGTCTAGACCAGGGGATTTTGATACTTAGTACTTAGTAACTAGGCATTTTCAAGATGACAATGTTGGCAGGCAGATTACGATTCTACCAGTTCCGATGTTCAAGCTTTGATTTGGATCCCTGACTCCCACGTACAATCACTCGTTTTGTAACTTCAAAAACCAAGAGATGAGATGGCGCTTCTCTCGAATTGCGCCGAAATCATGTCCAAATCCACAGAACTCAAAAAACCAAGAAATCGGGCCAAGATCTGGGTAAATCGACCGTTATGGGCGGAAGACTGCCTTGTATAACAAAAACGTGCCGAAAGACATAAATCCGTCAATTTGCACGGCGAGAACTTCTGGACATTGACCAAAGCAAAGCTACGGAAATACATCAGCGGATGACATCGAAACATTTAAAAAGGCTTGGACAGAAGTGGTGAAAATGGAAGTGCAACTGCGCCGAAGCTAATGGGTCATGATAGAGGAAAATCGAGATCTCTCGATTATATTCAGAGATTTTGATTCAAGAAGAGAAAAATATTATGTAAAGCACTGATATAGTTTGCTAAATCAAAAAATTGAAATCTTAAAAATCAACACATTTTTAGTATTTCAGTTTCAGTTTCTGAAACAGTCTATTACTTCTAATTAAGCATTTCAAGCTTACTGCTTTCACAATTCGCTTATTGCTTGCTCTCAGTTCAGTGTTCTAAATGCACTTGCACAGTTATTTATTGAGAGCTTTCAATGCTAGGTACTATTTTTGCATTAGCATGATTGTATGGCAAGAATAATCATACCCTATGACCAGGGAGTCGATAAATTTTCCTTAACGAAAAATTCCTAGACCAGACCGGGAATCGAATCCAGCTTTGGGGCTATTCATAAACCACGTAGACTTTTCTGGGGGGAGGGGGGATTTGGCAAAAGTCTACGCTCTATACAAAAATTTAAAAAAAATGTATGGAGGAAACTCTACGAAAGGGGATGGCGGGGTTGAGATGTTCAAAAATTAGTTTACGTGGTTTATGAACAGGCCCTTTACAGCATGGTGTTGCTTTGTAGCTGCACCTTTACCGACTGAGCTAGGAGG
>JASCZW010020311.1:0-12445 GCA_034211315.2 Aedes japonicus | reverse complement strand
AGGAGTGTATCGAATATAAGCTATCCACATACATTTGCGTTGTACGCATGTATTTGTGATGGTTTTTTATGCTCTGAACACTGCATGCTGTGCGTTCGACTGTCAGCTTTCTTTTGTTTATTTGTTTGTGCGGTTCAAATTCTGCGTTTGCAGAAATTAAAGCTATGTCCATTAAGAATCTAGAATAATAAAATCATCTCTATGGCCGAGCTAAAGAGGGAGATAAAGGTCAGTGAACCCATGGAACAATGCCTATCGAGAGGTTATGGCCAAGACCAAAGGTGCAGCAGCTCCAACCGAGCAATCATCAGAGCTACTGAAGTTAGTCATTGAAGAACTCTTTTCACACTACGACCCAAGTCCCTGGCCTCCAGTAGCCGTAGAATCGTCCTATGACTAGCATTTCAGTAGCGCAGACCTTAACGCTGTCATGGCGGTGAAGTGATGGTTTACAACGCCGAATATCCGCAATCACGTAGGCGATGATAACGGCATCGCGGAGTCATGGCGACGGTTACGAATGAGGAACTCATTGTAATAGGAAAGTCGCTAGGTGAGCACGCTCGTATTGCTGCCAAAGACGGGGAGGAAGCCACCGGGTGATCCATCGGCAAACCGTCCAATATGCTTGTTGGATACAACGGGTAAGGTGCTGGGTATGGATGGCCTGTTCAAGAATCAGTTTGGCTTCCCTAAAAGCAAGTCAATGGTGGATGCCGTCATGTTCTTCACCAAGAGGGCAGCGGTGGCATTCCAACGTTAAAAGCGGGGAGTTCATTACTGTGTAGTAGTCACCCAGGATGTGAGAAATGACCACTGACAGGTCAGAGGGACCAACTAACTACTAAAGTCCTAAGCTGTTAGACATACGCGAGTGCTTAACGCACAAGAGCCGCTCCCCGAAGTAATACCGAGGATTGATTCCGGGGGAGGGGGGTCAAGGCTAGGTTCAGTTAATCAGCACGCCACCACCTCTTTCCAGGTTGTTGGTAGAAGCATTTCAGTCGCATCGATAAATAGTTTAAATAAATAATGATAAAAGTTTTTCTTTGTGCAACCACGTTTCCTTCAGAACAAGAATATCGAAATCGCTAGATAGCAGGGAGATAAGCAATGTGTTCCTATTAGTTCTCAGCCCACCGACGTTCTGGTAGTATGGAATGAGTGGTGTAGAGGTGAAAGGACGAATGGGAAAAGGTTCTGGAGTTAACACAGCTGGCTCAATGTGCTGGTCGTTGGGCCTGCATCCACGTTTTGCACAGGCTTTCAAAAAATCCTCGATCTCGTGTTAGCCTCGATGAACTCCCGGAACTCAATCCCTTGTGGCCGGGACAAAGGATCCATAGCTCTTGGCTGCATTTATACACTGACTCCTACCTTAAACGAGATGAATGTCAGTATCGACTGACCTCTTGTTTTTTGCGGTTTCACAACGGCTTCATCCACATTCAAATAATTCTTGGCCAGTTTTTCAATGTCTGCCTCAGAAATGTCAGGAGAAATGCTTGGGAGATAAACCCATAATTTTTCATAGGTCTATCCACACGAACTGATGATACGTTGGCTGTTGACGGACCGGCTCCTCAGAAAATTTTGGTCTGTAGATCGGATGCTGCATCTTCATCATCACTGGTTCTCTTGGGAGTGTTGGAACGACCAAAAACAAAACGAGGAACAGGACTTAGTACCGCAGGAGACAGTTTGTTGAACCCTTTTATTGCCACCACCAGCAGATCGGCAACCCTGTCGTGGAGGACAAATTGAGTTCAGTGGAGATGAAACGTAACTATTTATCATGCGAAACAATACACTACACGAGCAGAGTATATAAAGTGCGTGTCTAGGATCGACTTAAAATTCTATTAGTTCCTTAGTATCTAATATATTGGATTTATCCCACAATTTTGTGATAGAGCTGTTAGTGAAGGGTATTTGACCAAAGTTAAATCGTTTGCTTTCGAGCACGGAAAATTTGGAATCTGGACTATCATTGATTAGTTGAATTGGTACACGGGTACCACTTTACTGTGGTACATATCTATATTAGTTAGATTGGCGCTCTGAATTTCTTGAACCTGCTTACACTGCTATCGAGAATCAGCGCACATTAGTATTCGAAACCTTCGTTTCGTCGTTACTACCGATGGGTTCAATCGATCGATGGACATTGCTCTCGTTTGGTGCACATGAAGTGTTGATGCAGCTGTATGATCTTTGGTGCGTCCGATCGGCACATTACGTGTTGATACAGCTAAATGATGTTTATTGCACTGGAATTGTTAACGTAGCATTGTGGCATTGGAGCCATTTGATGTGGTGTGATCGATGAACTCCGTGGAATGCTGATGTCCCTAGTAGCACACTTGTTGCCATTCGGTTGAGATGACATAAATATGACTTGCTAAGTCATAATTGTCGTGAACGGGGGTCTTGCTCGCCATCTTGACGAGCTTGTCGGTTAGTACAACCAAACGTCCGTTCTCACTCCAGCGAGAGAAACTTTTACGTGGAAAGTAGTCGGCCGTGCGTTGATTGTTGATGCGGTTGCTAACCAAGTAGAGCGGCACAATAGTGAGAGAGAACTCTTAAAAACTCTCACTACTGCGGCCGGTGGTTGGCTGGCTGGCGGTAGGCTGTGGGGTTTCTCCGCTTGCTTTGTTGGCTTCAGTCGTTGCGGTTGGCGGTTGTCGCTTCTCGTCAACGAGTGGGTGGTTGGCTGTAGGTTGTACGGTTTCTTCGCTTCTTCGTTGGCTTCGTTTGGGTTGACGGTTGTTGCTTTTCGTAGCGAGTGGGTGGTCGACTGCTCTTCTCTGCGATCGTTGTATGAATGACTGATCCGCTTTTTTTACTTAACATGTTTTATATTTCCATTCTTTTGTCTTGTGTACTTATTTTAACATTGTAAGTGTTTTAGCCCATTCACAAGCTGAAGAGCCCAGCTTTGTTTAAATTTGTGTGTTTGTTGTGTTTATGATGTTTATGTTTAACATGAGTTTTCCGTTCAGCCCTTGGGACATTGTTAGCTTAAAAATTTGATAACCTACCTAATCTACAACTAAAACTACAATTGGAAAAACCTAGGGGTGGGGAACCAGATTCCGAATGATCTGGTGATCCGATGTCAGGTAGCGTGCCCTGTACCGATTGATAGACTCACTAAAGCGATCGTCGAGCATTTTTATCTCGGCCAGACGGTGGACCTCAGATGTTCTTGTCCTTGGCAAGCGCTCTTATTACCCTACCATTGTGGACGACTGCGGTATCATCGGCGAACAACGACAGAGATCCATTTTCAGGGAGCGGGGGTATGTCCGAGGTGAATAGGTTGAACAGAAGTGGACCTAGTATACTTCCCTGCGGAACACCGGCGGAAATCTCCTGTGCATCAGAAACTGCACCCTGCAGCGAAACACGGAATGTCCTGTCCGACAGATAATTTTTAATTATCTTCACCAGAAATATGGGAAGATTGTATCGATGCAGCTTGTACACCAAGCCATCGTGCCACACGTTATCAAAGGCCTTCTCGATGTCGAGAAGTGCCATGGCAGATGTTTTCGAAACAGACTTGTTCCGTCTGAGGATGTTAATGACTCGGTTAAGTTGGTGAATTGTCGACCGACCACGTCGGAAGCCAAATTGTTCGTCAAGCAAGATGTTCAGCTCGTCAGCAGATGAAAGAAGCCAACGGTGGATCGGTTTCTCAAACAGATTGGATACTCCTGAGAGAAGGCTGATCTTTCCCAGGTTTCCGGATGGGTATGACTTTGGCTGACTTCCAACACGAGGGGAAGTAGCTAAGTCGCAGGCATTGGTTGAAAACCATCGCCAGATGGTTATAGAACTGGGGGCTCAATTGCTTGAGCTCCAAGTTCAAGATGTTATCGAAACCTGGGGCCTTCATGTTCTTAGACGCTTTGATATAGGTCAACAATTCGTCAGCTGAGATTTCCAACTCTTCCGAGAAGTCATTGGGACTTAGTTGGATGTTGTTTACAACCTCGTTAACGGCAGCTTCGTGTGGACTGACGATGTATAGTCCAAGATTGTGGGAGCTGACGAAGTGTTGACCTATCTCAACAGCCTTCTCTGCAGGAGTAATTAAGCGATCCGTGGAGCGATTGCTGTCAAGTGGGATCAACGGTGGAATGGGTCTTGGCTTAGTTTTTAAGATTTTTGTCAACTTCCAGAACGGCTTTGCACAATCTGGGAGAGAGCGGATCTTGTCGGAAAAATTGTTGTTTCTGAGGTCCACCATTCTGGCCTAAATAATTTTAGTCATCCGATTGCAATGACTTTTTAAAGTAGGCAAACCAGTTCGCTGGTATTGCCGTCGGGTAGCGTTGCGCAATTGAATCAGTTCTTTGGTGGGTCTATCAATGGGTACAGAGTCACTCACCTGATCTGTTACCGGTACATGTTGCTCCCGGGCCTGGGAGATCGCTTGCTCGATGCTCTGCAGCTGCCGTTCGATGTCATCAACCGAATCAAGGCGCATGTCGAAATCGATGTTGTCGTCAACTTGTTGTCAGAACCTCTCCCAACTGGCGCGATGGTAGTTCCGTCTGGTAATACGATGCCGGTTGACCGAGGACCCAACTTTGGCCACCACCGGATAGTGGTCCGAGCTGAGCTCCTGGTATGCGATCGGCTGGCCGATGTTGTTCCCCATGTTGGTGAGGAAGATGTCGATTGTCGAATGGACCCCGGATCTGCTCAACCGGGTGGGAGTATCCGGGCCCAGGACGGTGTAATGTCCCTCTTCCAGGTCTTCCTGCAGAATTATTCCGTTCCGGTAGCGTCGATTGTTCCCCCAGGTTTCGCATTTAGGTCGCCGGCGATGATGAACTGTCCCTGCCTCCGAGTTAGCTTGCGGATGTCGTTTCGTAGCATTGTTGTTGTTCCATTGGCGAGGCTGGCTTGCTTGGGACAATAGGGCGCGATGATGGTGATTGGGCCGACAGCAGTTTCGACCTCGACTCCGATAGCTTCGATGGACTGCAGCTGGAAGCTCGGAAGTAGATGACAGTTGATGTTGTAGCGCAGGGCGATCGCAACTCCTCCTCCACTTGAGCCACTACGATCAAGTCGCATAATCCGATAGTCAGGGATAAAATTATTCAGATCCGGCTTGAGATGTGTCTCGGTGACGATGGCGATGTCGATGGCCTTCCTGTTAAGGAAGTCCCCGAGCTCGATGGTTTTGTTCCGGATGGAACAAGCATTTCAGTTTAAGATGCTGATGGTGCGTTTACGGTCCATGTTTGAAAAGAAACTTCATCGTCACGGATGTGGCGGCTTTGAGTTGTTCCTCCTTCAAGCGGCAGGAACGTAGTTGGCGGTAAAGCTCTTGGACGAACTCGACCATTTGCTCCGAGTCGTAGAGCTGTCCATCGACCGGTGGTTGCGTGGAGGTACTGCAACTTGGATTTGGATTGCCCCAGCCTGGAGGAGGAGCCGGCATGGGGGCGGCGGCGGCTGTCGCGAATCGTTGCTGAACGGATGCTGGCGGGCGCATTGGTTGGCAATAGTTCAATGGAACAGGTGGCAGATTCGGCACTTGGTACCTGAGCGGCGGGAAGTTCATGATCGTATTCGGAGGAGGTTGATGACGGTTTCGCCCGTTGCGATTTCTGGTGGACGCTTTTCTCCGGATTTCCAAGAACTCCGCACGCTTGGGGCAGGCACGGTTTTGGCCATCGTGGTTTGACCCGCAGTTGGCACATTTGGGCTCGGCAGTTTCCTCCATTTGGTCGCATTTCGCCGTTTCATGTGTTCCTGCACATTTGCCACAGCGCGGTTTCATGCGGCAGTTCCTCGTGCCATGGCCGAAGGAAAGGCAGTTGGCACATTGCGTGACGTCACGCTTCTTGGGGTGGTACGGCTCCCATTCAACAATGATGTTGAAGAGAGCTCGCACTTTGGAGAGCTCATTAAAGTTCACCGAGCCCTTCTCTAGGTGGGCCAGATAGAGCAGAGCCCGATGGTCTCGTGCCTCGGACCGCTTCATGGGGAACACCTTAATCGGCTTGAGCTTAAGCCGTTTGAGTTCCTCCATGATATCCTCCGGTGGTTGTTCCGGTAGTCCACGAATAACCACCTTCAGTGGCTTGCTTCCGGGGGTGTCATGAGTGTAATACTCGAGCTGTTTCGAATCCAGGAATCGTCTTGTTGATGTAAAATCTGCTTCGGTGGAGCAGACGATCTTGATGCTCATGCTGCACAGCTTGAACAACGGATGGATTTTCGCTGCCGCAAGTTCATTCCTGGGCGTGGCGATTTCCTTCATGGTGGTGAAGAGAGGTGGAATTCTCACTTTTTTTGGCACCGTCTGCTCGGTGACCGATTGAACCGGAAGCGAGGCAAAACTGTTGTTGGCCAGTAGTCTGGCATTGTGATCCAATGACGCTGGGTTGGCATCGTCAGTTCGCGGCCGCTTTGAGCCGCTTGCCTGTTGGTTGCTGGTAGCAGATGATGTTATACGGTAGCTTGAGGTGGAGGCACCAGTTTTTTTTGTTGCGTGCCATCGCAACAGTGGTTGGTGTCAGTGGGTTTGCTGCCAACTTCTGCAGCTCAGTGTTGAAGCTTGCCACCTCGAACAGGTGGCCAAGCGTCGAAGAGACACAAGATGGGTCCAAAATCGCGGCACGAATAACGGACGAAAAGAAAACGTTTCACTACACTACCGAACCGAACAGCGCGAGAGACGAAAAAACCACACAACGATATCTAAGTTGGATTACCACTGGTGAGGTCCAAACATAGATCGAAGCGCAGCGGAGAAACCGAACTTTACTGCTCGAACGTCGAGCAGGGAATGTCAATGACTGATCCGCTTATTTGTTTCTTTACTTAACATGTTTTATATTTCCATTTGTTTGTCTTAAATACTATTTTTTTTACATTTTAAGTGTTTTAGCCCTTGGGCTCTTCAGCTTTGTTTAATTTTATGTGTTTGGTGTGCTTAAAGTGTTATGTATTTTACATGAAATTTTCTGTTTAGCCTTTGGGGCATTGTTTGTTAAAATTTGATAACCTACCTAATCTACAACTAAAACTACAATTTGAAAATCCTAGGGGTGGGCAACCAGATTCCGGATGATCTGGTGATCCGATGTCAGGCAGCGTGCACTGTACCGATTGATAGACTCACTAAAGCGATCGTCCAGCATTTTTATCTCGGCCAGACGGTGGACCTCAGATGTTCTTGTCCTCGGAGGGGTGTTCAGGATCATCCTGAGGAACTTATTTTGGACATGCTGAAGTTTCAGGTGATGTGTTTTTGCGCAGCTCTCCCAGATTGGCATGCCGTACTCGATGACTGGAAGTATGATTTGCTTGTAGACAACAAGCTTGTTTTTCAGGGATAATGTAGACATTCTGTTGATCAATGGGTACAGTAGCTTCAACAGAACGTTACACTTTGTGACCGCTTTGTCAACCTGCTCCCTGAAAATAAGCTTGCTGTCTATGGTAACGCCAAGATAGACAGCTGATTTGGCCCATTCCACCGTTGTGTTGTTAAGGCTTATTTTACAATCCTCAGGCGGAACAAGTCTGGGAGAGTTGGAGTGTGGAAATAGGATGACCTGGATCTTCGCCGCATTGATACAGATCTTCCATTCGGTGAAGTATTCAGATAGAACATTCAGGCTTCGCTGCAGTTTCGCGGCAAGCGCTCTTATTACCCTACCATTGTGGACGACTGCGGTATCATCGGCGAACAACGACAGAGATCCATTTTCAGGGAGCGGGGGTATGTCCGAGGTGAATAGGTTGAACAGAAGTGGACCTAGTATACTTCCCTGCGGAACACCGGTGGAAATCTCCTGTGCATCAGAAACTGCACCTTGCAGCGAAACACGGAATGTTCTGTCCGACAGATAATTTTTAATTATCTTCACCAGGAAGATGGGAAGATTGTATCGATGCAGCTTGTACACCAAGCCATCATGCCACACGTTATCAAAGGCCTTCTCGATGTCGATGTCGAGTGCCATGGCAGATGATTTTGAAACAGACTTGTTCCGTCTGAGGATGTTACTGACTCGATTAAGTTGGTGAATTGTCGACCGACCACGTCGGAAGCCAAATTGTTCGTCAAGCAAAATGTTCAGCTCGTCGGCAGATGTAAGAAGCCGACGGTGGATTGCTTTCTCAAACAGCTTGGATACTCCTGAGAGAAGGCTGATTGGTCTATAACTTTTGGAACACGAAGGATCTTTCCCAGGTTTCCGGATGGGTATGACTTTAGCTGACTTCCAACACGAGGGGAAGTAGCTAAGTCGCAGGCATTGGTTGAAAACTATCGCCAGATGGTTATAGAACTGGGGGCTCAATTGCTTGAGCTCCAAGTTCAAGATGTTATCGAAACCTGGGGCCTTCATGTTCTTAGACGCTTTGATATAGGTCAACAATTCGTCAGCTGAGATTTCCAACTCTTCCGAGAAGTCATTGGGACTTAGTTGGATGTTGTTTACAACCTCGTTAACGGCAGCTTCGTGTGGACTGACGATGTTTAGTCCAAGATTGTGGGAGCTGACGAAGTGTTGACCTATCTCAACAGCCTTCTCTGCAGGAGTAATTAAGCGATCCGTGGAGCGATTGCTGTCAAGTGGGATCAACGGTGGAATGGGTCTTGGCTTAGTTTTTAAGATTTTTGTCAACTTCCAGAACGGCTTTGCACAATCTGGGAGAGAGCGGATCTTGTCGGAAAAATTGTTGTTTCTGAGGTCCACCATTCTGGACTTAATAATTTTAGTCATCCGATTGCAATGACTTTTTAAAGTAGGCAAACCAGTTCGCTGGTATTGCCGTCGGGTAGCGTTGCGCAATTGAATCAGTTCTTTGGTGGGTCTATCAATGGGTACAGAGTCACTCACCTGATCTATTACCGGTACATGTTGATCCCGGGCCTCGGAGATCGCTTGCTCGATGCTCTGTAGCTGCCGTTCGATGTCATCAACCGACTCAAGGCGCATATCGAAATCGATGTTGTCGTCAACGTGTTGTCGGAACCTCTCCCAACTGGCGCGATGGTAGTTCCGTCTGGTAATACGATGCCGGTTGACCGAGGAGCCAACTTCGGCCACCACCGGATAGTGGTCCGAGCTGAGCTCCTGGTGTGCGTTCGGCTGGGCGATGTTGTTTCCCATGTTGGTGAGGAAGATGTCGATTGTTGAATGGACCCCGGATCTGCTCAACCGGGTGGGAGTATCCGGGCCCAGGACGGTGTAATGTCCCTCTTCCAGGTCTTCCTGCAGAATTATTCCGTTCCGGTTCCGCCGGGTGTTCCCCCAGGTTTCGTGTTTCACGTTTAGGTCGCCGGCGATGATAAATTGTCCCTGCCTCCGAGTGAGCTTGCGAATGTCGTTCCGAGGGATCGTTGTTGTTCCGTTAGCGGTGCTGGCTTGCTTGAGACAATAAGCCGCGATGATGGTGATAGGGCCGACAGCAGTTTCGATCTCGACTCCGATGGCTTCGATGGACTGCTGCTGGAAGCTCGGAAGTAGTTGGCAGTTGATGTTGTAGCGCAGGGCGATCGCAACTCCTCCTCCAGTAGAGCCACTACGATCAAGTCGTACAATCCGATATCCAGGGATGAAAATGTTAAGGAAGTCACCGAGCTCAGTCGTTTTGTTCCGGATGGAACAAGCATTCCAATTAGCGATGCTGATGATGCGTTTATGGTCCATGCTTGCACAGGAACTTCATCGTCACGGATGTGGCGGCTTTGAGCTGTTCCTCCTTGGAGCGGCAGAAACGTAGTTGGCGGTAGAGCTCTTGAACGAACTCGACCATTTGTTCCGAGTCGTAGAGTTGTCCATCGACGTGTGGTTGCGTGGAGGTACTGCGATTCGAATTGCCCCAGCCTGGAGGAGGAGCTGGGTTGGGGGCGGCGGCGGCAGCCGCGAATCGTTGCTGAACGGATGCTGGCGGGCGGTTTGCTTGGCGATGGTTCAATGGAACTGGTGGTAGATTCGGCACTTGGTACCGGAGCGCCGGGAAGTTCTCCTCATCCATTCGAGGTGGCGGGCGGCGTTGACCATGCCGAGACTTGGTTGACGCCTGCTTGCGGATGGTCAAATACTCCGCTCGTTTGGGACAGGCTCGGTTGCTGCCTTCGTGGTTAGCACCACAGTTGGCGCACTTTGATAAGGCACCTTCATCCATCGGGGCACAATCCATGGTGGTGTGCGCTCCGGCACACTTTTCACAGCGGGGCTTCATGTGGCAGTTTCGGGTCCCATGACCAAACGCCAGACACTTACCGCACTGTGTCACGTCATGTTGTTTTGGGCGGTACCGGTCCCACTCCATGATGATGTTGGAGATGGCCCGAATTTTCTTGAGGTCGTCGATCGTGATGGAACCCTTCTCCAAATGGACCAGATAAAGTTGGTCCCGGTGGTTTCCTTGCTGCTGGCGACTGATGGCGAACACCTTCAAAGGTTTCAATGACACCGCCTGCAGCTCGGCAAAGACGTATTCCGGAGTGTAATCTGGGAGGCCACGCAGAATCACCTTCATCGGCTTGTTTCCCGGAACATCATGAGTATAAAACTCGTGTTGCTTGGCGACCAGATGAGCGCCAGCAGCACGGTACTCAGCTTCAGTCGAGCACATTATCTTTGTGCCCGTACTGCACAGCGTAAACAGTGGATTAAGCTTAATTGCTGCAAGCTCAGTTTTGAGTGCAGCAATGTTTTTGGACGTGGTGAAAAGCGGTGGGATTTTCACTTTCATCGGTACCTCCTGTACCGGGAGCGCAGCAAACCGATTGCTCGCTAGTAATCGGGCACTGGGATCCGATGAATCGGCGTCGTCATGCCGTTGCCGCTTGGAGCAGCTCGGTGTGCTTGCGGGAGCTGATGCCGCCGGCGTGGTTGTCACCACGTGTTGGTTTTTACGACCCATTGCGACGGCAATAGGTCGAGCGGAAAAAGTTGCACACGCTGGCAATGTTTCCCTTTGGCTTGCCAACGCTAGCAAGTTGGCAAGATCTGGCGAAATATCACGAGCCGGGCGCGCAATCGCGAGAAAGCGAACGAGAGGGAAACACGAGAAACAAAACTTCGAACCGAAATAGCGAAAAACACGTCCGTACGTGTCGCTTGAACGAACTGAATGACTGATCCGCGATACTACTCGTGCTTTTATTTGCTCGCTTCGCGCGCGAGTTTCTTTCCACGCGTTATGCGCGTTTCTGATTGGCTCGCGGGTTTTGCGCGGCAAATAGAAGTGATTCCCATGGGTTTCTGCTCTGGCTCTTCTGATTGGTTCACGTGTCACTAGAGGTTGCGTGTTTTATTTTTCTCTCGCGAAAGCGTGTGTTTAATTATAATGCATAATATTATTTTATGTGGTGATTACATGGAAGCTATATTTAATTATTTCAAAGACCAAGTTCTGACGGTTTATTTTTATTTTCTCAGAGCATATATGGAGAGGATACAATTTTTATTGCTAAGCTCTTATATTTACCCTACAATAATCATGTTTCTACAACTAATTATGACCGTAGTGTGCTACTTGGGTGGTACCCAACATCTTGGACTTTGGCTGGAATTGCTATGCCAGCAATATCGAACAGCCTAGAGTTTGGATTTGTTGTTACCATCCGGTGGTTAATTGATTATATTGATATTTGCTAAGGATGCGTTGGACAACTCATATATTGGAGAAAAGTTTTACTTATATTCTTTTATACTATGCATTTGAAGGGTGGAAGGGTTAATTTTTTGACAAACATGATTAGTTAATTATAAAAATGATCAATCTTTATTTATTTTCGAAGTTCATCGTCTACAAACACAGGCAAATTATTTGATTAGGCTTCCGATTTTCCAATGCGAACTGTCAGACTGTCATACCTCCCACCAAATTTTGAACCGCTATTATATCAACCTTATTTGATGCTGAACGCCAACTTGCCTTGTTCTTCACTTCCAACTATTTTTTTAGTTTTATTGTGGTTTCTTTTAACGATTGCCCAATATTCTCAATTGGGCGCAGTTCTGGCAAGTTCGGAGGGTTTTTATCCTTGGATACGATTTGAAAACTTTTGGCGGTGTACCATTCCTGAGCCATTTTTCCGTAGTGGCATGAAGCAAAGTCTAGCTAAAACATCACGGAACAACTATGTTTCTTCAAGAAAGGCAATAAGCGTTTTTGCAAGCATTCCATTACATAAATATCTTGGTTGACAGAGCCAGTTGTTACGAAACTTTTGCTTTCTAGCCCACAGGTGCAAATCGCCTGCCAACCAAATATTTTTTTGGGAACATTGACATTTTTTCTGCATTTGCAAAGTTATTTTGAATCTCTCCTGTTCCGGAAGCCGTATAAAACTATTTACCTGGGAGCTGCTTGAAATCTGCCTTGACGTATGTTTCATCGTCCATTAGGACACAATCAAACTTGCTAAACTCACTCGTATCCAACT
>JASCZW010020310.1:0-12444 GCA_034211315.2 Aedes japonicus | reverse complement strand
TTTGACAGTTTCGTGTGCTTGAAAATGTCTCGTCACCTTTACTCCTTCCTTTTTGCCGTATAAAACTCCTTGTCCCGGAAGCTGCTTGTAGTTCGGCTTTGATCGTAGGTTTCGGTCGTCCATTACCACGCAGTCAAACTTCGTCAGCATCGTCGTGTACAGCCTCCGGGATCGCGCTTTGGCCGTCGTATTTTGTTTATCATCGCGATTTGGAGTCACTACCTTTCTTGTAAGTCGATAGTCCGGCTCGTTTTTTGGGCTCGATGCACGGTTGTAGACGATACACCCAGCTTATTTGCGGCATCTCGGAGAGATAGGTTAGGGTTTCGCTTGAAAACTACCGGCAACTCTCTTTGTCGTCTCAGCAGCCTCCCGGTTTTCGATTTCCCCCCGATCCAGACTTCCTGGCTGTCGACAAACGTTCCCCCAAACACTTTTAATTATCGGTGGTAACGGTTGATTTTGGCAACTTTAGCGATGATTTGCCAACTTTGAGTGCGAGTAGCTCGGATTTTCAGCGATGCGCGGAGCAAAATTTGATACGCTGCTCTTCTCTTGCTTGGACGGCATTTTGACAACTGGAAGAGTGAAATCCAAAATCAAAATAGGAGCAACATTCTACACACACACACACACACCTTCAAAACGAGGGGTGTTCAGGTTTTTTAAATGTAAAATTGAAAGAAATACGTCAAGTTGATATTGACCAAATTTTGACCGTATCGCCCTTTAGTAAATTTACTCTCAAATTAGGCATTATAAGCCATAATATTTGCCTGATATTTGCGTTAATTTCAATAGGGGGATGTTAAAAATAAATAGTTTGAAACACTGGAATCGAAGCGTAGACAATCCCGATCGTTTTGGTGCAAACGTTTTGGAAAACGAACGTGAAATGACTTCGTTATTAGCGTTCAAAACCAGGCCGCTTTTCGTGACGCTCCAAAATTTTACAATTTGAACGAGTACCCCAGTATTGACAACACAGACGTAGTCCTACGTCAAAACAAAACGTTCAATTTGTGCAACAACATTCTACAGTCTATTTTAATACTGGAACTAATATCTGCATCAAGCAAATTGAACGTCCTAAAATTTAGATTGAAGGATTTAGTGAAATTCTCAAATTCATAGGAAGCATTACGTGCCATCTGGCTACTTTATGCTTCTATTGATTTCAAAGCTCATCTGTTTTGTATTAATCAGGGAAGACTTGGTCCTATACTCAATGATATCATCTACAATCCGCTCAATCGCAATGTTTTGTTATATAGTGGGCGGAATATAATAATGGGGAGATAACTCAATACAGACGTCTAAGTCAATACAGACTATAACTACGAAGCAAGCCGGATGATTCGGGAAGCTACTTACTCCTGACGTTACGGTTTGTTGGTTAAACCAAACATTATTTGAATCACGATAATTATTTTATGTTTACAAAAAACGTACTTTCAGGTGACCATTTCCAGCAAGTGCACGTACTTGACATTCTATCAAAATAAATTTCAACAATTGGTCAATCCAATAGCAGTTATATTATTTTTAAAACCCGTGAGACCTCTGGTAGCAACTGGCATATTGGAAATAAACCCTCGCATTAATGCTTTGCGAAACAGAAATAATAAGCCATATTTAGCAGAATGTTTAGCTCCCCAACCGAGACAAATACATAGATTAACCAAAACGTTGGTTGGGTGGCGCACGTTTTCCATGTTATGCAAACAAATATGACATTTCCAAGCACTATTGGACGTCACGTCGATGTGGGTGTTTTGTGTCACGTTCTCAGGCCACTAACGGCTTGCGGTGTGCATTGGTGCATATTCCCGCCATAGCCGTAACACATCGTTAGAGGAACCCTTTGAGAGGCTTCTTGAAACTTTTAAATTGAAATGAGACTTGCAAAAACTATTCAGTGTTCAATTTTAAATTTTGAATCAAACATTTACCAGCAAAACACTAACTAACCATTTGCCCGGTTCGGGTTTTCATTCGCACGGAACTGCCGCTGGACACGTTTTCTATATGTTGCTTCGTTTTCCTGTTCATAATGTCTCTACAGAAGCAAGCAATCCGGTTCGGCCTGGGCGGAACATATGGCCATCAGACAAGCTGTGCAACTGTTGGCAGTGAGTAACACACTCGTACGCAAAACACAGGAACTAAAGCGGTGCTGGTGGCGAGCCGGGAGGCTTTGGGGCCTCTGCGTTAGTAGTTTTTTTTTCTTTGTTATTGTCGCGCTCTACCTTCCACGAACGAATCGCTACCACCACAGCAGCGCTTTGGTTGGTAACCGTGTTTGTTTTAGTGCACCCCTGTACCCTGGCCAGTCAAATCCGCAGCATCTAGATGAAAGCCGATGATACACTCCATTTCCAGTGTAGTGCGCAGCGAAGCGGATTGAAGCTCCGACAAAGGCGAAAAAATAAACACTAAAGGGAAAACGAGAGATGAAATTGCAACTGGAAACAGGCAACATCGCCGGCGTAATCTAGATCACCTTTTCTAGACAAGTTAATGTGTAGTTTTTGTCATTAGGTGACCAGTTATTAGGAAAAGCCATTCAGCATAACCTATTTCAACTGGATGCCGACTTGCTTTTCGACTTGAACAAATGAAGAAACCATTTCGCGTGTTGGTACCCGGATACCGATTTCCGTGGATCTGTTATGCTGCAAATATTGATTCCGCCACCGATTTTCGCGCTTAAAAGATTTTCGCGCCATAACGCCAGGTGCGGTGTCGTGCTGCAACGATGATCAATAATAAAATGACGCTGTTAATTTGTCGCTGACAGCGCCTTAGAGCGCCATACCAGCGGCGTGCCCACCCGCCGCGCTCGATGGATGAAATTAATGCCGCTTAATTACGCGTACATAACTGCTGCGTAATTTTGACGGCCGATGCCCCGCGATGTCGCCTTCGAGGTAATCAATTTATCTGATTTTCATGCAGATCAATATGAATGGATTCGCGGATGCACTGGCATCACAACCGCCAAAAGTATTAATGTAATTTTTCGCGCGCATTTCGTTAGTCTTTGGCGCGTAAATATTTTGGAGATCTGTTTTGCGCGACTGAATTTTAAGTTCCTTTTGATGTTTTTAAAAATATATGTGATGACATTCAATTTAAATTACACCGTGTCCAATATATTCTCATACACTTTATCCTTGCATTGGTGTCGTGCAACTACTCAACATGCTTCACGTATGTGTTGGTGTAGTTTTGCACTATGTTTATACAAACGCTTTTAGGTTATGTCCGATTGTTTTCATTCGGTGTTTATCTTTTACCAGCGATGAAGGAGTTTCGTGCTGTGGTGATAAAAGATTTTGAAAGGGCAGAGCCCGGGCGCTATTTTCGGAAATTTGAAAAACCTCGGAATAAAGCGGTATTTTGTGTACCAAACCATCCGAAGGTACCGTGACAGCTGCTCGTTGGATGACCGGAAGAGATCCGCGAGTACGGTGCGGACTGCACGTGTTGTTAAAGTGGCCAGGGAACGGATTAGACGAAAATCACAGCGCTATGTACGTAAACTGACCGCAGATCTGAATGTTTCGAGATCGTCAATGCACAATATACTGCAAAATTACCTTGGATTCCAAGTATTCTAGAAACGTAAGGTTCACGGAGTTTCGGAACCTACCAAGCAAAAACGGCTCGAAAGAGCAAGTCTGCTTTTGTCGCGGCACGGTGGGGAAGAATTTATCTTTTCTGACGAAAAGTTATTCGTCTTGCAACAATCCCACAATGTCCAGAACGACAGATTGTGGGCTCTCTCTTCGAGAACTGTTCCAGAGAGTGATAGGAATATTCCACGGTTAAAGTGAATGCCGTATGATAATGATATTATAAAACGGGAGTTTTGGAGAAAGTTGTCAAGCCATATGTACAAGAGGTGTTTGGAGATGATCACTATGTGTTTCAGCAGGACGGAGCGCCATCGCATATTGCAAATCTCGTTCAGGGCTGGTACCGAGGAAATTTGACCGACTTTTTGGACAAGAATGAATGGCCTCCCAGTTCACCAGATCTGAATCACTTGTATTATTTCGTATGTTCCTACATACTGGCGAAGGTAAATGGCGTCTAATATGAACTAATTCAAAACCGTAATCAAACGAATTTGGGATGAAATGCCGATGAAAGTCGTGCGTGCCGCCTGTGACGGTTTCGAAAAACGCCTGGAGCTGGTCAAGAAGGTTGAAGGCGGTGTTATTCCAAAACATATGCTGTAGTTGATTAGTATTATATTGCAAAATAATGTGTAAAGTTATCAATAAAATCTGGATTATCGTTTTGAAATAAATAGAGTTTTATTTTGTATGAGAATATATTGGACACGGTGTATTAAAACTGCAAAAGAAAAGACGGAAGGCTGATTCTTATGATTCTGAAGACTTACACGGTCATTGACCCGGTAATGCATATCACTAAGTCGGATACCTATCGTAGACGATTTCACACGTCGTTAAACAGGAATTCCATAACAGGAATTTCATAAGAATTGGAGTCAGAATACCATAAGAATCGAAAGACCCAATTTTATTTTCGTAATTAGGGTAACAATTTCTGTGGGCTGCAAAATGGTGAGTCGCAAAGGAGCGTGCGTCCCCGCAACATAGCTCTGGTCTCACAAGTTCCTACCTCATGCTTCCACGGGTCTATGGATGACAAATACCGCCAGCTAAGGGTTGCATACTTAGCTGGAAGTGCAGCCTGGGTACTGTTATCCTTCTGACTTCAGCTAGATTGAAGAGGTGCGTGTCGAGCGTCTGTCCACCAAGGAGGTGCGGCTCAAACAGCGGCTGAGTAAGAAACGCTGTATCGCGTCAACTATACATTAGGTGGCAGTCGCACAAAGGCGATGTAGGCAGCGCGACCCGGGTAAGGAGGTGCATGCTGAAATCTTACCCTACTACGAAAAATGGAAGAATTCTTAATACGGTATATAATTTCAGATCATCCATGGAGTTCCCAAGTATTGTATAGTAATCTTAAATTATATTTTCCTTCGTGACAATGATAATGCAGGTCTGTCTACAATTGCAGCAGGACCACAGCCAGCAGACATGCAGACAGTTCAGAATATAATTTTTGTTATCATTATGTATTGTAACACCCTTTCGCAATGTCTTTTATGCTATTTCAGCTTCACATTTATGCGGTTTTAGCCCATACTACAGATTCTACTATATTTTTTTTTCCTTCTTTATCCAAACAAATTTAATGATTTAAAAACTAAAATTGTTTATGCTCCATCATTTTCTAATGCACAGTTATAAAGAATTATCCATGGGTCTAGTAGGATTCAAGAGTTATCGGAGAATTTCCTTCCTATTTTTCTCTTTCTTGTTTTTTGTGGATTTGTTAAGTTTCCCTTTTTGGGCAGTAATCATAATCATATAAAATTTATTTCGGTTTACTGTTAGCATAAATTTCCTTTGCCATTCTGCAGCCTGCCCGGTGATGAACTTTTCTTCATTACAACATTTTAGAAATTTTCGACATTTCAGAGTTTATATCATCTTACTTCGCAGCAGAAGAGGCAAATAGCTGCATTTTATTTTAATATGTATATTATTTAGTATCTCATTACAACATCGGATTATTTTCATCATATCATCACTGCATATTTTTATAATCATAATAAAATTATTTATTAAAAAAATAAATAATAATAATTGATAAAATTTAATACTTCAAGGTTACAGGAAATTGATTCCAGATAGTACAGATATTTTATTGCATTGTATCTTGAGGTGTTTTTCTTTTAATGTAGATCATTGAATATAAATAAAATTATTGAATGCTCTTCAAATCTGCTGTTTATGTTTATCCATATGTCATGAATACATACATATTTTTTTAATTTGTGATGTATAATCAAATGTTTAATGTTTTATTTATTCGCAAAATGATCTTCACATTCCAGAGTAACATTCATCTGCCACAGATTGAGCTGTAAAGATGCAACAAGCTGCATATTATTATCATATGCCTATTAATACAGTTTTAATTATTTCATCATATTTTTTTTAAATTACAGGATGACGAATTGCAACTATGACATATTAATTAAATAGTATATTTCATTGCTCTATTACATACAACATGAATTGAATATTATGATTATATATATAATAAATACTGGGTTGGGAGGGAGCATCAGGGTATCATTCAAGCTGAAACTGGACGATGGTTTGATTGACTGCCTGAGTCTAGGAGGGGGGAATAAATGGCATCATTTTCTATATCCTACCGATTCAATTATGATGCTGTGGATTCTACTCCAACAGTTTCAGTGAGATTGACGCGCCCTTCTTAACAAGCCATCCTGTAGAAAGCTTAATAAGTATTGCGAATTGGTTTATTCGATTTGTTGGATCGTATCGTTGGAAGGAGATTCTCAATTTCCCGTGGATTTCGCGTGAGCGTCTCTGCTCCACCCTTCCGTTTTTGGCCCATCATACAGCGATATTGTGAATTCAGATCGGTGGCCCAGTTTGATCTTGCTATTAAGTGAAGCTGCATCCAAGCCAAGGACATGAAGGGATGGTGACTACCATACATACGTACAATTAGGATAACAATTTCTGTGGGAATTTCAGGGGAGGCTTAAAAATTGGCTTTTTTACTATGCAGTTGTTCAAAAATTCATAGCTTTTGGGCCACTGGATGGATTGAACTAATCAAAAACGCAAACGAAATGCATTTTTTTTAGTATAATAGGAAAATACACCTGCATTGTGGTATCAATTATGTAAACATGAATTATATTAGTTTTTATGGTCTCGGAACCAAAGAGATCCCTCATTTTTAAAACTTTTTTCGTGATGTAGAGTATGTGCCCTTGACTTTGCCTAATATGCAACGATCGATTGCGTTTATTAGTATACCTAATAAAGTATTAGAGCTGGATGCTACATTCAACTAATATGAGATGTAGAAGGAAATGTTCTCTGATCACCATGAGGCCCTTAGAGTGGACAGTAATTTTGCTAGAAC
Organism: Aedes japonicus; assembly: GCA_034211315.2. Classification (NCBI taxonomy): domain Eukaryota; kingdom Metazoa; phylum Arthropoda; class Insecta; order Diptera; family Culicidae; genus Aedes; species Aedes japonicus. The sequence continues at coordinate 5,427 of JASCZW010020310.1, read as the reverse complement.
GAAATATTTGAAGAGAATGTGGTGATAGTCCCATTAGTGTACGGCAGGCTGTGAAAAATTGAATTGAACTTTTTGATATTGAGCGAAGAGCATGTGAAATAGTTCTCGAACCAAGCACACATTATTTTGCCATACTACCCACGTGCTGAGTAGGCATGGGGAGGATATCATCTTCACTGGCACAAGATCGTGCTCATGTACTACAACGCACAGTGGGCATAATCGAAGCTGTAATGGGAGTTATATAAAAGCCGCTGCTATTGATTCATAACCTGTTGGTTTTCAATAGGAAAAAATTCCAATAAATCGATTGACGCTACTTTCATTCTGTGCAGGGCATAATTAGTGACTTATTTTACCCTATATCAGAGTGTTGTTCAAATTTTATCTGTATAACTACAATCTCCGTTGCATATCTTGCTGCAAAATGGGCGTATCTTGCGTGAAAATCTCCAAGGAATCGAATGGGACTCGTTTCAAGGCGAAAAAACTAAAGAAGCTTATATTCACCAGGATTTAAAAAAAAATATTTTTAGTAAAGTGGGGTAAAATGAACTATTTCTCGACAATGAGACAGCACGAAGGTAGCTCCATTCAGTATTATAGATCTTTTCACGTAAGTTACGCTCCTTTAGGGCAAATAATATAATAGCCGTTGAAGTTCTTGGAGTAGAAAAACGCATATTTAGGTGAAATGGGGCCAGGCACATAATTTGGTTTGATTGAATTTATTTTCTCGTCTTTTTCAACTTATTTTTATGTGCTAAAGGACGCTTGCATGTGTCGGTCTCAGGGGACAGAAATTTACATGACATTTTGATAGTGTGCAGCTCTATTCGATTCCTCAAACTTTTTTACGTAAGATAGTCCATTTTCAAGCAAGATATGCAAAGCAGATTGTAGTTATACAGATAAAACCTGAAAAACACACTGAAGTAGGGTGAAATAGAAAAGTAACAATTCATGCGGCTTTTAAATAAGTCCGATTACAGCCTCGATTATGCCCACTGTGCAATGGCTTGTGATGATTCTAGGGATTGTTTGTACACACTCTACCTTATTGCCTACGAGAGAACTATCTTTTTAGAATACAACCTCTAATTTTTACTCAATTTATACATTTAGATAAGTTTAATAAGCCATCTGGTAGTATGATTTGGATCTCAGAAATTAGAAGAAGTATTAGTATCTTCGATTTAGTTCCAACTACCGTTGTTAGCCTGAAGAAGTCTGCACATTGTAGACGAAATACGCGTATTCATGTCGAAGATAAGCAAAGGTAGTTGGAATTAAATGGAAGATACTAATTCTTCTTCTAATTTCTAGTTACAGGTATTCCACTAAACAGCTCAAACCCTCTAGGATTCATGATTTGGATGTAAATTCGGTCTATCAGCACCAAATTGAGTCTATTCATGGATGCAACTTCGTCCTATTCGATAGATTTGTTTATAAAGGTTGTGTACGTACACACTACCAAAATGCCATGTAAATTCCAGTGACCTATGACCGACACATGCAAGCGTCCTAAAGGACATATGAATGTGTTAAAAGAGATGAGAAAATAGATTCAATCAAACACACCTTTTGTCGACTTGCGTATATATCAGTATCGGGAAACTCGAAATATTTGTTTACGTATCCCGACTTTTTACCAAGATTAATTGCGTCTCGTCTAAAAGCTATAATTTTTAAGTGCGTACGATATTTTTTCTGATTTTCTGACTTAAACAAAATTTCACAAATCAAACTTTAATGAAACTGCTTAGAAACACTTAAGTGATTTTCACATGTGATTTAGCGGTCATTCGATGATCAAAACATTATAATTAACTCTACACAGATTTTGATCCTTTAGTTTGCGTTCAGATGAGCCATTTGAAAAACATACAACCGACAGCTCAGACAATTTTATTAACCAATATCAACATGTTTACTGCACTTTTCATACGGTTTTCTTATTGAATCATTGTCATATTACTTATGTGGCGTGATTATTTTCTGTACATCTTGGCTGCATTATTCGATGTATAGGTTCAATTTAAGCAAATTTAGATCATTCGAAGATCGTGTAGATAATCCGTTCATCTTAAACAGTAAAGTCATGACGTCAAAAAGTTAAGGAAATCGAAAATTACGCGGAAGTGAGCAACTATATATTGATTAATAGGGGCCAATTATAGAAGTCGAGTCGACCGTCACTTTACTCGGCATGCCAATTTTGCTATTACAGTTGTCAAGATCGACGAAATTTTGTCGAGTTGGTCGACTCAATCGATTGCTCGGAAACCAGTGACTGATCTGTCACATTTTGTGCAATAAGAGGTTGTTTTAATACGTGTTTTTCATCGGTTAGTGGTAATTGGCTGAGCAAGTTAAGAAACATACTAAACCATTATCTTTTTATTCTGGTGAAAAAATGAAACAAAACAAATAACCGTAAGACGAATGGCTTATTAAGCTGATTAAATTAATGTGGACATAACCAGAGGCTTTTGTTGCATGAGCCAGCCAAACGTATGTCAATCACACTGATTAATTTTAGTTTATACTACGAAATCGAAGGTAAAACTAACGAAATCTGTTGTTTTCTACAACGAAACTGATTTATTATTTTTATGAAGATACCTTCGTAATTAATGGCACTTGCGCAACTGTCAAAAGCACAAAGCATTTGATCACACGGAAAGAACCTTCATGCATTATACAGAAACAAAGAGCTACAAACATGTTGTCACAAATTAAAAAGAAATGTCTGCCTGGTGGTTGCATGAATCACTGACAGATCTACTTTATCGATGCGAAATGTAATTGAAAAAAAAAACTTCTTGGGATACTATTCTGTATTTTTGGGAAGTGCTGTTACTAAATCCGATATTTATCTCACTAGGTCATAATGACTCGTGAGAAGATAATTAATGAGTATGAAGTTTCAACTCTCGACAGTGCTTCAATTTTTTTTTAGGCATAAATAAATTATTCCCGTCTATACCAGCAGCAACACCATCACGTATGAGTATATTAATTTCGTGCATCATACAAAAAGGTGTAATGATAGCATTTCTCCAGATAAAAAGCAATATGAATGTTTCATATAATATACGGGATATTTGTTCTATGTACAAAATCCATGTTTACAAAACGAGTGAAAGCTTATTTACATAAATAAATTTTTAGTGCAGAAGTGGTAGGAATTCATTAGGACCACTACGGAAAAACAAAAAGTAAATTTTATTTTCTCGTTTGAATACTATTACTTTTGGCTTAAAATTGGCTCTCAAGCCCAATGGGTGACGCACAAAGACTCAGAACAACAGTAAAATTGATGATCTTTTGAAATCAATCTTAGAACTCTGATTTTTTTTATAGTGCAGGGTATTTCAAAACGCATCAGTTCAGTACATTTGCACTTGGGATTTGAAAATTTACACTCCAGTTAAGTGATTTATGAAATAAGTAGAAGTATAGAAAGAAACTACCCAGAATTTAGGGTACACTCAAAAAATATCCGAAGGAGACTTTCCAGAGCCTCCGAAAGATAATTTCTAGATGTTCAGGAAAAAACTAATTCGAAAGCAAAAACTTCTCAGGTAGAACTCAGATAGAACAGGTAGAAACTTCTAAGAAGTAGAGAGTAGTTCAAGTACTAATATCCCAAAAAAAAATCAGTATCACACATCCGCGAATTTCAAGATCAAACTTCCCGAAAGTTCAGGAGAACTTCCCCGAAAATAAAGAGCGGACGTCTCAGCGCTCCAGGAAGAAATTTAGGGAAGAGGACTTCCAAGAAGCTTGGAATGTTCCAGAGGGTCTGGAGTTCTTCTCAGAAAGTCAAGATGGAACATCTAAAGCGTAGGAAAAAACTTCCCAGAAATTCAGGAAGAAACTAACCACTATTTATAATTTCTCAGAAATTCAGAAACAAAGTTCGACAATAGGCGATACTTTCACAAAGCTCATCACGTTCCGGAAGAAACTTCCTAATATTTTAGCTGAAACTTCACAGATGCTCTCTACTTTTCCGAAATTTGGAAGAGAACATTTAAGAATAGCAGAATGTGGATTTCTCGAAGTTCAAGAAGAAATCTTTCCAAAGAACAAAAAATAAATGTCAGAAGCATTGGGGGTACTTTCTAGTAATTTAGCAAGAATTTTACCAAAAGCTTAGAAGAGGACTTCTGAGAACTTCCGGAAGAAATTTCCAACGAATTTTCCAAGAAATTCTGAAGAAGAATTTGCCAAAGTTTCAATACAATTTTCTTCGGATTTAAGAATTGGGCTTATTAAAAGTTTAGAAAGAATATGCACAGGAATTTTTTTTCCCGAATTCGAGGAAGAAACATATCAGATAGGTTTTTATAAGTTCAAGAAGGAATTTCTCAAAAAAGTCAGGAAAGAACTTTTTTGAAGTTCAGGAGCGGACTTTCCAGAAGTTACGCAGGAGACTTCCCAAATGTTTAGTTAGAACTACCCAGCAGGACTAGAGAGCTTTTCTGAAGTTAAGAATCGACGTTCCAAAAATTCGGAATGAGACTTTCTCGAATTTCAGTAATCCCCAGAAGTCCAGGTAGATACGTCTGATAAATACAGGAAGATACTATCCAGCAGTAAAAGGATATAGAACTTCTTCCTTGTAGTTCAAGTAGGAATATTTCTCAGAAATTTCAAGGACCAAACTTCCCTAAAGTTCAGAAGACAACTTCGCTGAAGAGGACTTCTCAGAAGCTCAGATTGAAACTTCCAACAAATTTGAGAAGATTTTCGAAGCAATTCTGGAAAGAACTATCGCAAAATTTTGGAGAATTTTTCATCGCAGTTCAGGATCGGACTTATCAGAAGTTTATAAAGTAAAAAAGTAAAGTTCAGGAAAAAAACATATTAAATCTCGTGTACTTTTTCAAACATAGGGTAAGGGGATGTAATGTTAGCCTACCTCCTTCATTCGGCCTATGTACCAAATGTGTCATTAATTTAGCGATAATCAACCAAATCATGTTGCCATTAGGAACCGATGTAATCCGAAGCAGTTGAGACAAAATTAGTAAACTTATAGTTCACTTCCGCGTAATTTATAATTTCTTGAACTTTTGAGGCATCACGATTTGATTGGTTAAGCTGAACAGATGATCTACACGATCTTCAAGTGATCTATATTTGGCTAATTGAATCGATAAAGCAAGTTATGCAGTCTGGATGTGCAGAAAATAGTTACTGACTTTATAATCTCTTATCAAACTTATCTTAGCAAGTGTATGACTATTTGAATCTCGATTACAGCTTAAAAACTTTATGAGTTATAATAAAAATTGTTATCGATCGTTGCATAATAGGCTGAGTTAAGGGACACATACCCTATAATATAACATTCACGACAAGTTTCAAATGGTGCACAAATTAAATATTTCAGATTATTTTGTAGTAACGTGG
>JASCZW010020309.1:0-12448 GCA_034211315.2 Aedes japonicus | reverse complement strand
TCAGATATTAATAAATAATACATAAGACAAATTGACAACAATTTTGATTTTCTTTTGGGAATGAGAAACAAAACAATGACTTATTTTTATTTCATCAACTTGAACAGATCAATTCAACATACTTCGGCTGTCAAATTTACGCTTTCTGATTTTTCGAATTCTGTCAGATTTCATTCTGAACTGCAAAAATATGATGATCAATTTGAATTTGATGTTGTGGCAATATGGAAGCTCCAATGGGAGGGATTGCAATAATAATCGAGCGACATCAATCTTACTTTTGTCGATGAACGATTTATCGGCAAAATGTTCAGCGATAATAGAATCCAAGCATAACACAAAGTGAATGGGATTTTCCTTTGCCTTCAGCCATCAATGCTGAAAATCTGCCAAAATTTTTGTCAAAAGGTGCTGGAGTAACACAACCTTGACGACGAAGAGAGCAAGTAGTACTGGTTTTGCTGATGCTCCCAATCATGTAGCCACAAACATGGAATACTGCATTAGCTTCAGCATTACCTATGGCCGAGGGAAGTTGTTTTGCCATAGTAGATACTTCAACCTTTGAGAAATCAAGTAGTTTTCCAGCAGTCGGAGCTGCTTTTGACGAATTTGGTTGCTGCTGATTATTGATGCTTTTCAAGTGATCCATGAAATCCGACAGGTATTCCCGATCGTCCAAACTGTACGAAGAATTTTTCACTTCCAACATATACTGGGTCCGCTTAAACCGGATGTTCGATTGACAGATTGTTATGAATTGTATTTTTCTTCGTACTTACGCCATAGTCACTCCACATTGCCTTATTGGAGGCTCCACAATCAGAAGTAACGAAGTGTATTTTTAGACCAATTCCCTCTGCCTTCGATATTATTTCATCAACAACGGAATTGAGGCAGTCCTTAGGAATTGAATTTCCGGTTTTCTCGATTCTTTATCTTCAACTTCAACCAATTCCGCAACAACAGCAACAAAGTTTGCATAATTGTGATCGTGGAGAGCCGGAGACGAGTACAGAGGCCGAGATTTGAAGAAATATGTTGGAGGTTCGTCATCCGAATTCAAAGTAAACGCACAGATGGTTGGAAGAGCATTTTTACATTCCAACCTCCGTCTCTTTGCATTATTCTTGAAACATGCATCTTCAAAATGGGCCTGAAAAGATACAAACCAGAACATTCACAAATCTGAAGAACACATAGCAGCACTCATTTTAGCTGCTGCTGTGTTTTATTTACACTGCATATTCGCGAACTCGGCTTGATTTCCACATCCGGATCCAACTGGCAGAACGTTATCCACCGGGATCTTGTGATTCCATCGCTAGGGAAGCGAAAAAAACTGAATTCCGGATACTTTTCGCAGCTCCGGCCGCAATATTTTACGAGACACTTCATTTTCAAACTTCCCGCACGCGGAACGATGTTTAAGTTCATCAGAGTTACGCACTGGCTTCGACAAAAACACCGAAAACATCGGTGACAAGCAAAACAAAAATTGATCATTAGCGGGTAGCATGATTTGATAATTTTTCCGCGTCAATTATTTTCTTGCGTCGTTGCAATCACTGTAATATTGATTTCGCATGTAGTATTTAGCTCTCCCTCCCAGCTTGGGATGTTTCCGGAAGCATTCCCAGTCTTAAGGCTCGAGCGCAGTGATAACGGAAGTGGAATGGTTATGGCAGCGGAATAGCTCAAACTGACTAAAGCTGCTTGTCGGATAGAAAACTGATTAGATCCAAGTTGATTCCAAATGGACATATTGACGTCATTTGTGACAACTGTCAAACTTGCCGCTTCCGTTCCGTTTCGGACCACATTACGTTTGGGCCTTTAACATTTATGGCACAGCACAAAACAGGGTAAGTGGAGGATCCGTTTTGATAATTTTGCTAACAAAAAAGTTTGACAGGCGTACGTAAAAGGGTATTTTTGCATTCCCAGCTTAGCAATATTGTTGGCGAAGCAGCTCATGAAACTTGATTATAACGATTGAAAAAACTCGAAAAAAAGATTTAATAATTCCATTGAAACATAGGAAATCTGTTCTCATGAAGCACTTTTAATAATCATGTGACCATTTGGCCTGAGCTATATTTTTTGGTGATGGATAATGCTTGGGGACAGGTATGCGTTGAACGACATATTACTCACTTTTCACAGCCAGAATGCCATAATGCCTAATGCACAATTATATCGGAATGGTAGGATTTGTGATACCGTTATTCAATCATTCAGAACACAATAGATTGTACATTACGTTTATTATCGTTTGATCAAATTGTCTTCCCCACATCTTATTTTATGTTTGCTTCACTGTCGCTCGAACGAATGTGTGCATTTTGTGTGATCTCATTTTGAATTTTAGTACCTATAGGGGTCCTACGTGTAACATTCGGGGTAAGTAAGGATAGGTCGTTAGTGACTGGTGCAGAGTGGTATGAGTGCGATTGCTTATAACGAGGGAGTGTGCTTGTGTGCCGTTTGATGGTTGTGTGCGAATATCGAATTTAAGTGCTTGAACAATGTAGATAGTGTATTTGATTACCCAAATATTGTCCGTTGTTTCGTGACGTATTACCTTGTTTAGTGTACATGAAGATTTTTAAACCAGCCGAACTCAATTGAAAATTCTATGGGTAGTGGTAGTCAGGTCATAAACAAATATCGACAACTTATTTAAAATGATGTATTTGATTTTGTAGACAAAGATTCATACGCAAAATTTCTAAAAACCTTAGCATTAAAGAACCACGTTAACTAGGACCACCACGAAGATTAGTATTTTCTTAACAAGATGGTGATGCTAATTTCCGTAAGGATGCTGAGGGTTTTAAGAAATTAACGTTTGAGACTTTGTTTACCCTTTTGTCGACAAATGGTTTACTTTTATGTACGTTGTGTATATAGTGAGAGTATAGAACCAAAATATGAGCCCAAAATGTTTCTTCTTGCTTGCTGTATATAATACAATAGTAGTTTTTATCTTCTTCAATCATGTTTCACTTTTTACATGATTTTGCTTGTTTAATTATGTTGTAATCGAATTGGGATGAAAATTTTCATTATTTTTACCATGGTTTGATTCTCTTTTGGTGGCCTAGATTAGTACGATTTAGAATCCTAAGCTTGTTCGTCAATAATTGACCTTTATTGTCATGATTACATCATCGATGTGTGTGTGACTTCAACATGTATGATGATTTCCGTCCGCTGTGGTCATGTGTAGATGTTTTTATTTACAATGTTTATTTGTTTTCAAAATCTTTTTAAATATGTGGTTTGCCATGAACAACCTTTCACACCATTAATAAACGAATTCGAATGAACAAGCTAGCTTGTGATGAGGTCATAATAATTTGACAACAGAATAAAAAAATATAATGCAACATAGTCGCGGGAGCATTTTGAAGACCTCGACGAGAATAATAAGGTTTGAATATACTTAAGCACTATCGATTATTTCGAACTAGGGGGCTAGTCACTCCGCCACCTTGTGCTTATGGTTGAATTGCTTCTTAGGTGTAAGAAGGTTGTAAACAAAAATATACTTACTGGCAACAATGTCTTCGCTCATAACATCACGGCTGTAAGTGACAGCTAGTTTATGATTTTTTTTACTGTTATATATATAAAAAAAAGAATGGTTGAATCAATAATTTTGAAAAGTTAGAACAATTTCAGCCAAGGCAACCGGGTTTTGAGTACACGTAAAGAAGATGAAAAAAAGAATAAATACTAGGCAAAGGAATAGCTCTTTCCATACCGTACTTGCTAGATAAAAGTATACAAAAGAACAAGTCTTGTCACAGGCCTTTGGTGTCTGTTTGTTGAACAATTCCAATAGCTGCTCCCTAGGATGGATTCAGCTCAGGGTGATAATTAGCTAAATGAACGCGTTAAAACATACACTTTTCCGAATGTTGCTGCATTTGTGGGTCACAAATACGTGTAAAGGTTTGTCTGCAATGTTCGAAGTGATGTAACAAGTAATATTGAATCACAAACAGACGTTTGAGCAAGAACCAAATTAATGTTCAAAGTGATGCCACATGGCGGCACTTCGAAGGGCGTCTCGCCCCAGGCCTCACTATATTGCTACAACAGAACTTACAGATTTGCTAGTTGCTAATTGTTCATTGTAATTTGGCGATTTGACTTGACTCATCGACTTGATGGTTATGGAATTGTACACACGCTGAGATTAAAGCTTAAATCGACACAAATTTTTCATTAGGGCCTAACTGACAAACGTAAACAATGGCTTCTTCCTTAAATTTCTCGTTATTGAAAACTCGCCTAATCAATCCACCACGATCATTTTGAAGAGGAAGTGTTCACCTATCCGATAGAATTGGAGGCTTACATGGGTAGCTTTTGTGCCACGAGAAATTTACGGAAGAAGTCATTGTTTACGTTTGTCAGTTAGGCCCTAATGAAAATTTTGTGTCGAAATAGCCTTAATTGAATCATTCAATGATATTTGGTGGCCGAATGATTGACCCCCTGTTTTTAGCCTACAGTAAACTAAAACATCCACCTTTTATACACGCTCAAAACTCCATCTCTTTCGTTCGTATTACTATCCCTTTTTTTCACACGGAAAAGTTACTCAATTTTCGTAAAACGTGGATCTAGTCAAAAATTGAGTAGATCCACTTTTTACCAAAATTGAGTAACTTTTCCGTGTGAAAAAAAGGGATAGTAATACGAAAGAAAGAGATGTAGTTTTAAGCGTGTAGAATGAATCCTTTGTCGGTTTATATCGATACATTCTAGACAAAATAGTCAAAAGGTCGAAAGTAACATTTATAAACAATGACTTCTAGCATATTTTTCTGAGATCTGCTTACTCCAACAAACAAAATAGCACCAGAAACAGATACAGGAAGTTATTACCTTCCCGCCAGTAGTGGATATAGATGTTAGCAACCCGCCATTTCCAGGAAATTTACGTTTGAAGTCATTGTTTACAATTGTCACTTTCGACCTTTTGACGATTTTGTCTAGCCTTGAAATCGGACGACGATTTTGTAGAAACCAGATGATTATCCTTCGAATATTGAACAACTCTAGAGCAAATTTTCTATAGGTCGTAAGTAACATATTGCTGTCATCAAGAAAATCCAACGACGTTAAGCAAGGTTTAGCTTTAAATCAATAAAGATTTCCATTGAGTTGAATAAACACTACTTAAAGTCTTTTAACTTCAGCTGATTTTTCCCAGCTTATAAGTCGTTCGGAAAGTTATCACATTACATCCGCCGGGTACACACTTAATAACAGCTTCTCTGTCCGGTAATATTTTGCGCCGTTTTTGCACCGTAAAAATGCAAAAATTACCGAAGAGCCAGTATTGTATGAAAAACACAACACAACACGTTTTTCAGTAACTTTTGCTGCAAACTACTGACAACGGTAATACCGAGTACTGAATTTACCGTGAAATAAAATGTGTACGGTGCATGGTGACATTTCAGTAGAAATAATTACCGAATAATGTGCATAATTTATGATGTACTAAACAGCCAGTAAACTACTTAACCTCCTTGCCATGTCATTTCCTTCGCGCAATTTCCTGGTTCGCTCATGTGGATATCGTTATTGTTAAAGAATTTAAGACAATAATTGTATTGTACACACTTAGAAAATTTTACAGTATTCGGTAATTTTTTACCGAACTTTCAACAGCTGAACGTTCGTTAATCCAATTTACCGGATTTCGGTGAAATTTCACAGTACTCCGGTAAAAAAATTACCGGAACTTGTCAAATTTTACCGAAATCCGTTAAATCGAATTACCGAACAGTTCAGCTGTTGAAAGTTCGGTAAAAATTACCGAATACTGTAAAATTTTCTAAGTGTGTAAGTGATATTTCCCATTGAATTTGCTTATCTTTGGATGTATTCTAAAGACAAAAAAGACTAGCGTAAAATGCATTGCTTTCTTTTTCAGCATTTCGCGGCCGAAGTAACGGTGGACTCGAGTACTTTTTGACAGTTGTGCTATTTACTGATTTCTCGGTAACAGAAAAAATTGCTGAGTTTATTACTGAAAACTCAGCTGTTTGAAAACCCAGTAACATTTTACCGACTTCAGTAAAAACTCTGTGTGTACGTTACGTCGTGTCGCAAAATAATATGTCGCATTCGTCAAGTCTGTTGCGACATGCAATCACCTGTAATGTTGCTTACGACCACTGAATCCAAATTCGCGAATGCATGAGTGATAAAGACATTGTCCGTTTCAATGATGGGACAAAAAATAATGTATCTTTTTCATTGTTGCATACTTAACACAATAATAATAAATTGAATGGCAGTAGAATCAAGATTATACTGTTTCATAACATCGGATTGTTATTTGGGAAAAGATATAGCGATGTATTTATATTGCTTTGTATGTAACAAAAATAAATTCAATCATGTTGCATCACATTGTTGGGTATGGGTAACTTATGAAGATAATATCTAAAACGTTTCAAATCTATCATGCGCCGTCTCAAATCACATGAGGATTCGATTACAAGATCAATGGTAGTCATACTGAGTACTCAGGAAAGCACTGGCCACATCTGGACAGATTGCGAGTACCTCCGGAGACGTGGCCAGTTTTTGATCTGCACCAAAACGTACCATGCGAAACCTCAAATTCTATTAGAATTCAAAACTAAGTGCAATGGTAGTGACATCAAGTCCCCGGAAAAACATTGGTCACATCCGGACATGTACCTTCGAAGAATTGGCCAGTTTCTTACTTGGGGCAAAACATATCATGTGACACCTCAAATCACATCAGAATTCATATATAAGCGTGCTGCTGCTGACATCAAGTGCCCATAACCACATTTTTTCTCCTGAATACAGGTACAGGATCAGGCAATTATAATACAAAATTATCAGGCAATTATAATACAAAATCCTCCAGATAACGACTGCACATCTTTTCTGATGGAGAAGCTGGCTGATTACGCTTGTCGCTATGAGAGCGTATTTCTGGTAGGCGAACTGACATGCTCCGACCTAGTAGCAAGCGAGTGCTGTTTGAATCGATGCTTGTTAGTCATTCGTTGTCATCTGTTAGTGCAGAACCAACATTCTTCCACGGTGGAGGTTGCTCGCAGCTCGATCTCTTACTAAGCAACGACAGTGAGCACGTTTTGCGCTTTGGACAGGTTAGTTTTCCCGGGTTATCCCAGCACGACCTCATTTTTGCATCCGTAGACTATGACATCTCTCAGCCTTCCAATCGGTTCACCTACCGCAATTATGCAAACTTTGACTCACGCGCTCTGCAAAACGCTGTGCTGTCTATTCCGTGGCGGCAATTCTACGAGTGTGAAAATCTTTGGATTTTCCATGGAATTCTTCAATGCGCAAGTTAAAACAGTACACGATTCGTGCATCCCTCTGCGTTCCAGTACCATTCGCCGTCATCCCAACCCGTGGTTTTCTGATAGTGTTCGTCAGTCACTACTTGAACGAGACTTAGCATACAAGGATTGGTTGCAGGCTTCACCGCAGTTAAAGGAAGAAAAGCGACTACGGTACAAATTGCTGAGGAACCGTGCTAACACTAAAGTATCTCAGGCTAAACAGCAGTACCTGATCCGATTCTTGGATGACCGGGCTCCATCAAAAACCCTATGGCAACGAGTGAAGAACCTTGGAATTGGCAAGGAAAAATCGACGCGGCCATGTGAATTCGATCCAGATGATGTGAATCGTACATTCTTAGCCAACTTCACGAACAGTAGCTCTCAAGAGACACCACATTTGCGGTCTGGGCCAAATTCGGCACACAGTTTTTCTTTTAAACCTGTTCAATACTGGAAGTCGTAAATGCTATCTGGGATATAAAATCGAATGCTATTGGGCTGGACTGTTTACCTATCAAATTCATCAAGATCATCCTTCCGTTAGTTGTTCAGCATATAACACATGTATTCATCCTGTTCATCCGCTCCTCGACCTCTCCTGAATGCTGGAAGCATGCGAAGATCCTGCCATTGAAAAAGAAATCGCATTTGAACGACATCTCTAACCTGCGTCCAATTAGTATACTTTGCGCACTGTCTAAAGCTTTTGAGAAACTACTCAAACACCAAATGTACCCTTACATCGAAGCTAACCGGCTACTGTCTGACTTTCAAGCCGGTTTTCGCAGTGGTCAGAGTATCAAAACTGCTGTTCTCCGAGTACATGATGACTTAGCAACCACCGTCGACAAAAAGGGTATAGGAATTTTGCTACTGTTAGACTTCTCTAAGGCGTTCGATACGATACCTCATAGCAACCTATTGGAAAAGCTTCAAACCCAGTTCAACTTCTCACCTGCTGCCACAAACTTGATGAGGTCGTACCTGTGTGGTAGAAAACAAACCGTTTATTGCGGTGATCGCTGCTCAAACAGTGCTGAGGCGTCATCTGGTGTCCCCCAGGGCTCAGTTCTTGGTCCCCTAATATTCTGCTGCTATATTAACGACCTACCATCGGTGCTGAAATATTGCTCTATCCAGATTTACGCTGATGATGTACAATTGTACATTCGTCGGTTGGGTCCTTGTACACGGGAGCTGATACGGCTGGTGAATGCGGATCTCGAACGAGTTGCTGATTGGTCTCGACGAAACCTTCTTTACGTGAACCCGGCAAAAAGTAAGGCAATGTTCATCACGAATTGCCGTCGTAATGTCAGTGCTCCACCCGTTCCAGGAATTGTGATGGACGGCCAGAGCATCGATTGGTCGGACAGTCTCATCAACCTAGGATTCGTATTCCAAAATGATCTACAGTGGGATGGTCTGATAGCTCAACAATGTGGAAAAATCTATGCAAGTTTGCGCACATTATACTGTTGTACTTCAGCCGCTCCAACTACTATTAAGCTAAGACTGTTCAAGTCGTTGATCTTGCCACATTTTTTGTTCGGCGATGTTCTGCATGTTCGTCCCAGTGCAAGTTCCTTAAATCGACTTCGTGTGGCGTTAAACTCCTGTGTGCGGTATGTCTATGGGCTTAGTCGCTACGACCATGTTAATCACCTGCAGCAGAACTTAATCGGATGCCCATTGAAAAATTTCTACGCACACCGCTCCTGTGTTTTTCTAAGGAACCTACAGATAGCTCAGGCTCCAGCATTGCTTCATGAAAGACTTATCCAATGTCGTGGTCGCCGCTTGCAGAACCTTGTGATTCCATCCAACAACACGCCATTGCTTCAACGGAAGCAAATTTCAAGAGAGGCTGCATCAACTTTTGGAACCGTAATATCTAGATTAGTGTTTTATTGAAAATTGAGTAGTATTAATTGTAAAGAATGTCAATTGTGAAGTTTGTTGTATTGTACTTATCATGAATCGGAGGTAGTAATTTTAAAAGATGTTCATATTACGCTACTGGACAATAAATAAACAAACAAACAAACAAACAAATACGTAAGAAAGGTCTCGCTATAGGTGGTTGAATTCAGGTTTTATAATTCTCATGTTATGTGAAGTGTGTATATTTGACTTCCCTGGATACTCGGGGAATGCCTAGATCTCAATATTTTTTTTTTCGGATGACCGACACCAAAACTTCTTAATGTCGATAACAAACTATAGGACCATAAAACCTTTCATTTAACGGCTACTGCGTCCAATTCTTAATTCCTGAAATCCATGTTTTCCGGATCTTTTTTTTCCAATCATATGTCCGAACCTGTTACAAAACCTTTAAATAGGGTTCTATCGGACCATTATACTTTTTATTTGGCGTTTGTCACGTCCAATTCAGTCTAGTGGTCGACATAGTTCCTAAAACCTAAGTTTACCGGAATGTTAATACCTTTCATTTGACAGTTGTTGTGTTTTAAAAGTTCTTAATATCCATGTTTTTCGGAACTTTTTCGGCCATATCTCTGAAAACAGGTAACCAATTCCAGAAATAGTTATATGGGACTATAATACCTTTCATAGGGTGGTCATTGCACCCAAATCGGACCAGTGGTTGCTGAGAAATAAGGGTTATTTCCCGAAATCCGTAAAATCCGAATCTTTTTGGAAATAGCTTCGGCCATATCTCCAGAACCGGATATCCGAATCTAAATAAAGTTCAACGAGACCAGGATACCTCTTATTCGGCGCTCAATTTCGATGAGTGGTTGCTGAGAAACATGAATTGGTTCCCAAAATCTGTGCTTTGTCGGTACTTATATTGACGGATATCTCTGATCCGAGATATCCGATTTCGAAACCATTCAATAGCGTTCAATGTAACCGTGATACTTTTCATTTGGTGGTTGTAGCGCTCAATTCGGTTGAGTTGTTACATATATACACAAACACAGACATACATATACACCCACACATAACGCCACAGACATTTCATAATCTCGTCGAGTTTAGTCGAATGGTACATGACACTACAGTTCTAAATATAGTTCTCACTGTAGTGTTTTCAGCTATGAAAAGTTACGATATCTACTTAACCATGATCATTGAATCGTCTGAAAAGTCAACAAACACTGTGAGATAATCTAGGATGTTCTAGGTTATCAAAACTGTGCTGGAGTACAGAACTTAGTATCTACAGTTGTAACTGTAGATTTTTCGGCTATACAAAATTACGAAATGTATTCAACCATGTTAATTGAATTTCTGTAAGGTCAAAAGATATAATGCAATAATCTGGGAGATTCTAGGTCGTCTAAATTGATTTTGAGTTCAGAACTTAGGGTCTACAGTTTTTATTGTATTTTTTCGGCTGCAAAATGTTACGATATGTATTCATGTAAATCGTACATGGTTGAAAACCTATCTTGTCAATATCGTGTATTTGTGCATACATGTGCAGGAAGTGATCGCATGTGGTTATAGTTTTCTCCGTCATCAAAGCTCCCTGGCTGATATCGTTACCACAGACCGCAGCCACCATCCCACCGAAGTCTACACAACCAACCACCAGATGGACGGAAAAGACTCTTTTTGGGCGGCCATGAGGGGTGGCGATAAAAAAGGCCATTACGAACTGCGCGATAGCAAGCACAATGAATGCGATTGGCTTAGATCACTGGCCGTATGCTAAGGGCAGTGACTCCATGTCCCATTAGACTCGCATATCCAGCTCGATAGGTTTTGATCATTAGTAAACCATCAAGTTGAACGGTCGATAATTCTCGATCCTAGTGGAAAACACAAAATCCTTTACGAAAGCGTAAGCAAAGATATTAGTGCACATCAGTAGAAGCACTTAAACAGTGAACAGCAGAGTCCCTGGAATCCCCGGTAGACGTACCGAAAGCCTGCACCGTTCCTAGGCCATCACGCCTTCCATCATTCCGAGTCCGTCAACATACTCGGAGGCCCAGGACGGTAGTAAGGAGAAGCTATCGCCATCCCTACCCCATCAACATCCGGAAGATCGAACGCGCATCGTCAGAACTGGAAACCCGAACCAGTAGGAAAACCAGCCGTCGAGAGGAGCAGTCTACGTGAATACGAGGTGGTGAAGCTGCAAGGGGCCTTGAAGAACAGCAAGATGGTCAGATAGAAATTAAGAAAGTGGGAGATGCAAATTGTGAATGTGAAGGGCTCGAGGAGTTTTTATGCAAATCAGTGCGATTATTCCTGCTTCGTGAAACATTGTCCGGTGAGCGTGCCGACCTTGAATCCATTGTAGTCGGGGAGTTTTAGATGCGCTCCCGATTAAGGTGGCTAATACTTACACAGATAATTTCTCATCTACATGAAAGGCTCTAGGAGCGGACAGTAATTTATTGCTAGAACGAATAGAAATGAAGAGAAACTATTGATAGTTCCGTATAGGGTAACGGCAGGCTTTGAAATTGAAAGATACAATTCGAAAACGAGCGGAGGGTATTTGAACGGTAGTATCCGATCGTGCACATAATCTTCTACCAAGCTATCAATAGCTACAGACATACACAGGCATAATTGTATTCGTCGAAGGAAAATGCGCTAAATGGAAGATTAAGACCACGAAACAATGGAGGTATCGTAAAGTTCTAACGATCCACGCAAATTCTACGAGAAGTTGAACAGCTCGGGCAAAGGCTACGTCCCACAAGCCGATATGTGCAAAGACTTGGAAGGTAACTTTTTCGCAGATGAGTGTGAGGTAATTGAAAGGTGTATTGAGTACTTTGACAAGCACCTGAATGGCAATGTTGCATCAAACAAAGATGGCATGGTAATAAAACCAGGAATACACGCAAAAGATGATAGGATTCCGACCCCAACCCTCCGGGAAGTTGAGGAGGAAATTGGTCAGTTGATAAACAATAAAGCTGCTGGTGTTGACCAACTCCCAAGCGAACTATTGAAGTGCAGTGGTAGAACACTGGCAAGTGACGCTTCACTGGGTAATTACCAAGATTTGTAGGGAGGAGCATGTTGCCGGAGGATTGGGAAGGAAGGTTTCGTGCGTCCCCTCTATAAAAGCA
>JASCZW010020308.1:0-12446 GCA_034211315.2 Aedes japonicus | reverse complement strand
TAATAAATTTGAAATGCGTTAACCCTGGAAATCAAAACGATACCTCCCCCGCTTGGTACAAAACAGTGGAGATTGGAAATCAATAGAAGTGTAAAGTTGCCAGAAGGCACGGAAAGCTTTTAGAGGCTCTAATGTCACCAAATCCTTCAATCGTTATTTTAGGTGGATTAGAATAAGGTATCCGTCCATTGACTCATTATTATATGTTAAAGTATTTGAAGTGTAAGTGAAATTAAGTTAGCTATTCATTTGCTTAGATAAGTTAATAAAACGTTTGGTAGTATGTTCTACAAAATGTTACACAACTTATTTGTAAATGTAAGACATTTTCGAGTGATATGGAGGTAATGTTGTCTATTCCAAATTTCAAATTGAGTCTATTCATGGTCTTCATATGATTTTTGTTCTGATTCAGGGCGTTACCTGCTGTACTCGTTCTACTCAACACAAACTGTCATACAAAATACTTAAATAAAAGTGCTTTTAATACACTTAAGTGATTTTCACACAATGAAAACAATACAATTCACTATACACAGATTCTGTTCCTCTGATTTATGATTAGATGAGCCATTAACAAAATTAGAAACCGCAAAATGATAGCCCGACCAAAAGGAAATGACAAAATTATATTAAGTTTTGTTATTCAATTTTTGCTATTTTTATGACAGAGATTGATAGAACTTCTATCGCGGATGTTATTAAAATAATCGAAATTGTAACAAAAAATCCTCAAGGGGTAACAACATTACAGCGAACTATAATACAGAATGTAACAGGAACAAAACAAACAAATAGTTTTGTGCCTTCCAGGGTATTTAATCTTATATGGTTTAAGTGTTCAGATTAAAAAGTCTTTAACAAATTTATATCATAATCATTGAGTCATAACAAGGTTTGTTTTATTTTGTTATTTTTTTGTAAAAATCTTCTGATCGGGATATTATCATTTACATTTTTCAAATAGCAAAATTTTTACTAGATATGAGAAATTATCTGCATCTAACAAACTGCATCAAAGATCGTTACTCCGCGCATGGGAGAATACAAAAAACAACAATCAAAGTGAACATTTTTACTGCGTTTTTAATACAACAGGACATAGTAGGGCACAGAGAAAAAAATATGTCCCTAACATTAGGTCCATGGTTTTCTTGTTAGGGAACGTTTATTTATTACGTCACGCAAAAAATGACTTTTTATAGCCCACTGTCACATTTTTTGTATGGACCTTCAAATTTGACTCTTTGACAAAAAATGACTTGTCATACCCCCCCCCCCTCCCTACTTATTGCGTGACATAATTAAAGGAGCTTCCCTTATATCATTGTTATTTCATCCATACAAACAGTTAGTTAAAAACGTGTGACTATTATCTTGACATATAGGGTGCATTGCACGGTAAGTCGGTTCAGTTCAGTCAATTCAGATCATTTGAAGATCGCGGAGCTAATCTGTTTAACTTAACTAGTGAAATCATGGTGCCTTAAAAGTTAAGGAAATTGAAAATTACGAGGAATTGAATAATTATAAATTGTTTAGTAATGTGTCAATTGCAGCGTCATTTATTTGCCATCCTGATAGCCACATTATTCTATTGATTATCGCTGAATACATGACATAATTGGTGAATAGGCCGATTTAAGGAGCTATGTTAACATTACATTCCGTTACCCTGGATTGGCGTTCTTCTTAATTGGCGTTACTTGAAATTTATTGTTTTTTTTTATTGAACAAAACACCATCAAACTTTGTTAGTGGCCCTAAAGTATTCTTACTGTTGATTTCAACTGGTCCAACTAAGTTCTCAAGCATAACTTAATAATAACCTTGTAATATCAATGCAAAATCACTTTCATACTCTGCGAGGGGTCCCTATTATTTGGCTTAAAGCAGCCAAAATCAGCTCTCAAGCGTAACTATAAGTTAACCTTCTTTTCTCGCTGAAAAACTACGCTGAAACAAACTCTTCACTGTTTGTTTGAACGGGGTTACCTTAGTGCTCAAGCGTAACTTTAAATTTCCCTCTTTTTTAACAACGTAAAACCACCACCATACTTTGCCAGTGACCCCAATAGCAGATAACGATTCGCTTCTCCCAAACGTCATTCTTTAGGTTCTCTGAGCAACTTCAACAACTAGTAGCAAACCATGGGTGGTCAATATGTTAATGCTAATGCTCATTTTTTTTTTAATTACTTCACTTATTTGTTTGGCTCAGGCGTGTGCAGCACCTTACGGAGCCGATACTCAATATTGTTGTTAACAAAATATTATTTTTCGATATTAGTAAAAATGGAGGGCCAATTACTCGTGGCTAGCTCGAGGTTAATGGGTCACATTATCGTTTGGAAAGTGCTAAACAGGTAACGTATTTAAGCCATTATTTGCATCTAATGGTTGCGATCTACCAAATCCTCGGTCCCTTTCAGGAACTTAGCCGCAGATTGGTGACCAATACTAATGCTCATGTTACTATTGATCCAACGATGTTATGGCCTTGCTTACAACTTAAGTTGGTATGTTGTGAGAGGAATTCTTGGGAAAAATGTCAGCAGTCGCTTTATTTACAGAAAAGACATTCGATGAAGAGAAACGATCATCATAGATAGACCATCTTCTCATGTTACTTGACATCTAAGCATCCACTGCAAATGAAAGACTACACGTGTAACATTTGACAAGGGCCTTTCTTCGTTGATTGATTCTGTTCATCGACTTTCTCTTTGGTTTACCACGGCTGTAAAAAATCATGTGTGGCTCTGCTTACAGCTTATGTCGCATTTACAGCCTCGTTATTCACAGAAGAAAAAGTTGGTGAAGAGAATGGATCAACGAAGAGAGATTATTTTCAAATGTTACGCGAGAATTAAAGTATCCTCACTTAGCCTTGTCATGTAAAACGATAATTTATTTGATGTATTATAATAACTGTGGTTATCAATCAACCGTAATGTTTATATCATCGGTCTGCCGAGAGATGTTGTCCTCTCAGTGCACTGCAGTGGTGTTAGATATTTGTTTCTAATATGGGCAAAATCAGAACACCGTTAAAATCTGCAAAACAAATCTTTCCTGAAAAATTGCAAACTTGATTGAAAGATGAAAAACTCTACTGGGACATGCTAAAAAATTTCAGGAACCAAGTCGTTGAAGCGTGAAATTTTTCGCAGACTGATGAATGTATGTCTTTCGTAAATATTTCCAAGCACCGGCAAGGTATTATTTCGTTCAAGGTGAGAACTGTTCCGAAAGGTAATGATAAACAAAATGTGACGACAAAAACCCGGGCTGGCAAGTTGTATCGCGAATATTTGAGGAAGTTTTCCTGCGTGATAATGGACTATAAAACTTATGTGCTCGAAGACTTGAAGCAGCTTGTCGGAATGTCTTATTATACTGCCATGCAACGGAACGGCGTAGAGGAGCATTTCAGGACGAAGAAAAAGGCCAAGTTTCCCAAACAATATTTGGTTCAGTAGGCAATATGCAGCTGTGGTCGAGCAAGTCAAAGCTTCATCACAACCGAAACGGTAAATAAGGAAACATACCGTGAAGAATGACTAAAGAAGCAATTGTTACCATTTCTACGCAGCCATGACGCTACCTAGCTATTCTGGCCTGATTTGGCATCTTATCACTACGCCAAAGATGTTTTGGAATGGTGAAAGGGAATGGAGTCTAAGTCGTACCGAAATAGGTGAATCCACCTAACTGCCCGGAGTTGCGACCTATAGAGCGATATTGGGCTCTCGTGAAAAGAGAACTCTCTCAATATAAACAACAAGCTACAACTATAGAAAAATTTCGAAAATCTTGGACAAAAGCAGCTAAATCGGTTGCAGAGAAATCTGGCTGAAGTAAACTCAAAAGCTCGTAGTTTCTTCATGCAGCCTCATTAAGTAGCTGTAATTAGTTTTAAGATGGCTAATAATGCAGAATTAAATGAATATAAACTGCACATTGAATTGAACTAACAGCAAATCGGTTTAATCCAAATTTAATCTGTCCTGATTTTGTCGCGCACAAGCCTTATGTGTATTCGTTTCTGTAATGTTCAACTTTACTCTAAATTTCACATGCCACCCATATATTAGAGAAGAGTGCTCGATACGCGACAATGACTGTTGACAGTGGCTTAATTTAATAATTAGTTGAATAGTGTTGAATAGTGAATAAAATAGCGACAACATCCAATTATAATGCAATAAATGGACAGTTATTACTATTTCTATAATTAATTGAGATGAAATTAAAATCACATTTGAAATCATCTTGAATTTCACAAAAAATAAAATCCGTTTATTCGAATTTAAAATAATGGTAATTGCTGGTTGTCAAATTCTAACGGATATTTTTTCAGTAATGTACGGAATTTATTTTAACTTCAAATTCATAATATTTTGGATTTAAATGTTTACATAAAATTTTGGATTTACTCATCTGACAGATTGATAACCCGTTTATCAACATGTGGTAGTCAGTTGAAAAAAGGGATATACTACAACAAAAAAAGACCACCAACAAAAAAAACCCAACGGCACCAACTGGTTATAAAACCACTGGGTGCAGAAGCATTCACGCTCACTGACGATTTTTAGAAATAATAATTAACTCTTTGAAAATGATAAATTTACGCAAGAATGGTTCATTCCTTAGCTCCGCAGTCAGCAAAGAAGCAGGAGGCAAGGTTCGATTCCCGATTTAGATGAAAAGAATTTCCCGCACAACCATACTAACAAAAATATCGTACTGGTATGGAATACTTTCAACTTATAACTGTGGATGGGTACTGGAATAAGTTGAAAATAGTTAGCAATAAGCTTACCCATATTTAAATGGTTCGACTCATCCATATTTAGATATTGGTGATGATTGAACTAAGACCCTACGGTTGCTACGACTTTCGAGGCATTTAACGGTATAGGATAATTGTTCCAAATATACTTGCATGGAGTTGTTTGTGACATAAAACGCTTTGTGGTTCAAGGTGGGCAAGATTGCCTATGCTGAATCATACGGATTTCTCAAGATATGATTGCAAAAACTGTGATTGCATTTTTTGCCACCGTCTCAACTTTTGGGTACAAGATGAAGTTAATAAATTAGGGCTAATGCATTCAATATTATCAACAATGTATGAAGTGTCTCAAAAATTAACACGATTTAACAGTTGCGCTTAATAGTCCCGTACCTCACATATAGATGGCGCTTGTTTTTAAAATCTCCACAATTTCAGTTGATGTCAACCTTGAAATGACAACTTTCAAAATTTCATGACATTCTACTCATTTGTAAGTGAGCTTTTGTGCTAAGAATGACGTTATTTTTGTTATTTTCAAAGCAAGAAATAGATCAAAATCATCGCTATTTTGTTATTTAAAGCAAGAAATAGATCAAAATATTTTTTTTTCTTTAATTTAACACTAGTTCATGGTGGTAAAAATTCCGTTCAAGCAAAGCAATGGCTTGAAGCAAGTTACATGGACTTCGCTACAGCAGAAACAACAATAAAAAGTTGGTTTACCGTCTTCAAACATTGTATTCATTTCAAACGGGTCTCACTGATGATGCAAAACGCAGTAAAAAACGCGGTAACACCAGAAAATATTTTTTAAACAAGTCACAAAACCCGTTTAAGTTATCGGAAAGTGAAACTTCGTGAGTATTTTTTTTCTTTTTATCATTTATTATTGAGATTTTTAGCCCTGGGCTGGTTCATCTCACGTCGATGTCTCTCAAATACCTTTTGAGTGTTTTTGTACCTTTGTAGCTTAAGGGCCTAAAAACCATTTGTAAACAATGACTTTAAATGTCGATTTCTTTGAATCTTGAATCACTCTAATGAAATGAAAGCAGCATCTGGTAGAAGAATGATAGTTCTACCAAATGGAGTAGTTGGATATAATAGGATTTTCGTGATTCGCGAGAGATCAACGTTTAAAGTCATTGTTTACAAACGGCTTCTAGGCCCTAATCATGAATTACTCGAGAATTTGATTTAGTAGCATTTTGTTACATCCTCTGTGTTTTTTCATTATAATTATAATAAATATGAAAATTAAACATACGGCATTTAATGTTTACGTGTATGAGAAAATTGTGAAAATAAATATTTTCATATTTAATCAATAAATCAATGACAGCTCTATCATCAGCAAGATGAAAATGATCATGGCAACCACACTTATCCACATAGATAAGACTCGAAAGGGACACAAACGGAGCAATGGGAAACACGTTAGCTCTATATGTGACGTTGTTTATGTTGCTTGTTTGTTGTGGCAACTTGATGTACACGATAAGATCAATTAACCCAAATATGGGTGAAGAATACCCATAATCGACAAATATGCACATACCCATTGATGGGTACCATTCTACTTACCCATATTTGAGTATTTTTTCCCATACAAATTATTAAAATATGGGTAAAGTCAACTTTACCAATATATGAGTATGTGCACTTTTTACGGTTATGGGTAAACTGAGTTTAGCGTGTAGGTAGAAAATTGAATGTCAATTGCTTCTTCGTCGCTTCAATGTTCTCGGTGGATGCTGATGACGGAACGCCCTAAATGAAAAATCTGCATCAATCGATCAAAGCAGTGCTAAAACGCTCCTTTTACTTTTGATAGGAGATTTTATTGTTGAATAACTTTCAAGTTTGAACGAAAAAAACCCGTGCTTTCTTTATTAGGTTCGGGATTTTTATGCCCATCTGATGTAATGTTAACTTGAATGTTTTGTAATGTTATGAGCATGCTATTAAGAAAAAATGTACACTATTTTTTTCGCGGTTGAAACCGATGAAAATAAGAAAAATCAGGAGTCAGTTCTTGTTAAACATTAAACAAGGGCCCAGTTTGAGATACTCAAACATACCATCTACATAATCGGGACAAGGGAACTGTTCTCTACACGATGATGACCAACACTTTACAAGGAAAACTTAATTTGGTTCAGGTACCAGGTGATCAAAATCACCTATTTTAATTTATCTAAAATCGATGTTTTTGAGAAAATTTTCAAATCATCAACTTTCTGAATAAAGTGAGGGATCCAAATCGTCCAGAAAATCTTAAATACGGAATGCGTTAGTTCAAACAAAGAATAGAAAAGATTGCCAACAAACTCAAATAGTGCAACTTAATCTAGCAGTTAGTGACCATGCCCAGTGTATAAACTAATAGTAACCCCGAGTCCCTTTGTGTTAGTGTCAGAGAGGGTGCAAATACCGATCAGTGCTCATTCCGAAAAATCCGATCTACGAAACTACTATGCATGTGCCAATAATTGTTCGCCAGGGCGGTGCAAGACTAACGTGCATCTTACGGACTATTGGTAACAAGTCACCAGAAATGATTTGATTTCAGTTTTTATGCAATTGAGATTGATTGTTTTTTTTTTATTCTCTCTCTCATTTCCATTCGTATTTGGCATCCGGTGAAACCGACCTGAATTTGCTGACATCTCGCGTTCCATGGCGTCTATTCCTTCGTTAGGTTGGGTTCTTTTTTAAATTGTACTAAGCGGTGTTTAGTCTCTTGGGTAGTAAATATTTGAATGAAACTTTACTTTTCTTTCGGTGAAACATCAATACATTAGAACATTGTGTTAGATGAGTTAATTGATTTCCTTCCTAGAGTAGGCTTCCGGAAGGAAAGGGGGATTGTGGGGACCGCGTTAGAACATGTTAGTTGATCCGGGTAGTCACGTTTCAAACGGTAAGACGGTACGTGTACAATGGTAGTAGAATCGAGAGTTAGCAAATGACTTAGCAAATCAGTATAAGCAACTGGCGGGGGATTAGTCATGCACATAGTCAAGGACTGTGGTCGTGTTGTGGATGAACTAAGCTGAAGTATGTGGTGTTTTATTTTTTCTCCTTCTCCCTGTGTTGATTTTCGACGAAATCTGTTAGCAATTATGCAACATCGTAGAACAGTGATTCAGGACAATGATTGCACTCGAACTAATGGGAAATGTAGAACAAACGGATCACTTGTTCTCAAACGATACACGTTTAGGAGAAGATGGTCGTGCCGATTTGGTTGGATGTCATTTGGAACAGATGGAATGCATTTAACTGTTTACCGTTAACCGCCACGCACATCAATTGATGCAATGATTAGAAGAGAGCGACAGAAGCTACTTTTCATTCACACAAACACTAACAGAGTACAGGAAAAGTAAATTATTTACAATTTGATGCAAATCGTAACGGCTACATTATTGCTTACGGAACCGTGGCTCGAACTGAGTGGGTTGCAATTGGGATGTGAGAAGTGGGTTCGAGGGAGGTGCTTGGGCATCCACTAGCTAGATTTCACTGCCAATGCTATTGCTTCTTAGCGAAGGATGCAGCTGCTCTGCTGAAAGATGCACAAAGTGACATACATACATCAATGGTGTTGGCCACGTCGGAGGGGGGAAACACAGATGACTCAATGAATATGATGGATTTTGTTTTGCTTGATAACACTAATCATCCAAAAGTGGGATTTCAAGTTTTTACAGAAAAATGCGATGATCGGAGATTAAAACGAAACCACACTGATTCCGTTTTGTAATACTGCTGGAGGCAATATTTGCAAAATAATACTAGCTTGTGATTGTTTGTTGATGATACAACCTAACCCGAGCAGGAACGAATAACTTGATAACTAGCCTTGGCTTTGGTGGTTGAGCTCAGATTAAAAGTTAAAATACCTGAGCAAAATACCATATAATTGTTCGCACAATGTTATGTGAATACCAAATTGAGGTTAAACAATACAAAAATAGTACCTCTCTGGTATTTCCAGGTACCCAAAATAACAAGTTTTGTTACTCAAGAGATATTTTGCTTGCAATTCTTATTTATTTTGTTTAGGTATTTAACCTCTTAATCTGGGCTCATTAATACCAAGGCCAGTGATCAAGATCAAAATTCGGTAATCATATGTTGTTGTCTCCTGCTCGGGAAAAAAGAATATGATAACCAATATTAAGTTCCGTATTAGAGTAATAAATGAACGAATTTTTACGGGTTCCACGAAGAGTTCTCATTTAGGTTTACAATTTTTAAGCGAAACTGCGTATGCAATGAAATCAATCAGTCATGTATTGTTTAGCATGGTTATATTTGGCCAATAGATTTATTTATTGTAAATTGCTTAAGTTCACTGCTCTTATTGGGCAGCTATTTATATAATAGGCTCATGACTAATCCTTGACTATTTGAGATAAGATATATCCGAAGCACAAAATTTAAGCTTTATAAGTCTTTTATAAACTCAACACATATTTTTAGCTGAAGCACAAGATATTCAAAATCAAACAATGAATCGATGGTGAGTGAAAGCAGCCAAGTTGTAACCGATGATCAAATGTTATGTAAAAGTTGACTAAGTATGCCTTCAAAGATAATTGTATAAAAATGCGTTAACATTCGAAAGATAAGTTTTGAAATCTTAAATTAACTTCGTACTCTACAGTTTTTTAACTGCGCGTCTGAGTTTCTTCTCAAATCAAAAGTCTGCTGAAATGCCTTTACAGAAAAACCTATTAGTTAATTGAACTTAAAGATGTGCAGGTTTATTCTCCAGTAAGTCCCTGGATGGAACTTTAATGATCGAATTGACTTCTGAAAATTCTTCATATATTTTTCCCTAAATAGAACTGGACTGGAAATAGACCTCAAAATGGACTTAAAATGGCCTGAAAATACGTCTCTAAATGCTCTTTATATAGATTTACATAGACTGGAAATAGACTGAAAATGAACTCTAAATGGACTGGAAGTGGACTTAAGTTGACTGAAAACGAACTGAAAATGGACCACTAAAAGGACTAGAAGCTGACCTCAAAGGGCTGGAAATGGACTTAAATTGAACTGAAAATGATCTGAAATGGAATGGAAATGTACTAATAAACTGGAAATGGACTGGAAACTGACTGTAAATTGATTGAAAAAGATCTGGACATGTACTGAACATTGACTGGAAATGGACTGGAAATGTACATGAAATTGACTCCTGAACTGAAAATAAACAGGAGATGAACTAGAAATGGACTGGAAGTGGGCATGAAGTGGAGTGAAAGTGGACTATTAAATGGATTGGAAATGTACTGCGAATGAACTGAAATGAACTGGAATGGACTGAATATTGACTGAAAATACACTGGATATGGACTGGATATAGATTAGAAAGGGACTGGGAATGGACTGAACATTGACTGGCAGTGGAGCTTTCAATAAACTAGAAATTCACCTCTTAATGAACTAGAAATGGATTTCAATTAACTGGAAATGAACTGGAAAGGGAAAGGAAAGGCTGAACAGGAAACGGAAAGCAAGGGGCTGGTTGTAAACTAAAAATTAACTGGAAAAGAACTGAAAATGGACTAAAAGTGAACTAAACATGGACTGGAAATCAACTGGAAAGTGACTGAAAATAGAATGGAAATGGACTGAACATTGACTAGAAATATATCCAAAATGTACTAGAAATTGACTTCTAAAATGATTAGAAATAGACCTAAGTGGACTGGAAATGGGCCGAAAAAGGACTGGAAGTGGACTTTAAATGAATTGAAATGGACTTAAGTGGACTGAAAGTGGACTAAAAATAAACTGAAAACTGACTGCATATAGACTGTAAACGGACTGGAAATGGACTGAAATTGACTGATAATAGACCTTTCAATAGACTGGAAACTCACCTCTAAATGCACTTAAAATTGACCAGAAATGGACTGGAAATGGACTAGAGATGAACTAACGAAGAACTGAAAATGGACTGAACATTTGCTGGAAATATACTGAAAATGAACTTGAAATGACCTGGAAATGGACTGGAAGTAGATTGGAATTATGAAATGGACTATTAAATGGACTGAAAATGTCCTGTAATTGTACTTAAATGGACTGTAATGGACTGAATATGGAGTGAAAATAAACTGCAAATGAACTGGATATAGACTGCAAAAGAACTGAAAATAGACTGAAATTGATCGGTAAGGGACAATTCAATGGACTGAAAATGGACTGATAATTCACCTCTGCAATATAAATGGACTGGAAATGCACTAAAAAGCCGCTGAAAATAGACCAAAAATGGACTGGAATGGACTATTTAATTGACTGGAAATGAACTGGAAGTGCTCTGAAATGAACTGTTTTAGATTTTTAGATTGGAACTGGGAATAAACTGAACATTGACTGGGAATTAACCTGGGAAATAACTGGAAATTCATCTCTAAATACAATAGAAATGGACCTTAGTGAACTGGAAATGGACTGAAATTGAACTGGAAATGGACTGAAAGTGGACTGGAAATGGACCTTTAAAAGGACTGGAAATGAACTGAACATGAACTTCGAAATGAACTAGAAGCTACCCCAAAGGGGCTGGAAATAGACTAAGAGGGATAGAAAATAGACTGGAAGCAAACTGGAACCGGACCGAAAATGGACTGGAATTTGACTAGAGATGATATGAAAATGGACTGAACATTGACTGGAAATATACTGGAAAAGCATTTGAAATTGAAAGGAACTAAAAATGAAAGGATTGATATGACTAGATCCATTCTAGTCATATCAATCCTTTCATTTCTAGTGAAATGACTGAAAGGACTAGAAATGGACTGGAATTGGAATGATAATGAACTGGATATGAACTGGAAATGGACTGTAAATGGACTGGAAATAAACTGTAAATGGACTGAACGTTGATTGGAAATGAAATACAAGTGTGTTCAAATGAATGGAAACGGACCTCAATTGGCTAGAAACGGACCTCAATTGGCTAGAAACGGACCTTGAAATGTCTGGCAATGAACGGAAACTAGACTGTTATGGACTGAAAATAGACCTTAATTGACTGAAAATACTCTAGAAATGAACTGAACTCGAGAGGACTTAAATTGAACTGGAAATGGACAGAACATTGAGTAAAAATGGACTAGAAATGGACTTGTAAAAATTGCGAATAGACTGGAAATGAACTGGAAATGAACAGAAAATGAACTGGAAATGAAAAGAAATTTTTATGGACTGAAAAAAAAAATCTTTATGGACTGGAAATGCCATGGACATGAACTGGAAATTGACTTGAAGTGGAACTGAAATTGACTGGAAATGGACCTCTAAAAGAACTAAAAATTGACCCAAATGTGCTCGAAATGGAACAAAAATGAATTGGCAATGAACAAGAAATGAACTGGAAATGGACTGGAAGTGGATCTCAATGGGCTGAAAATGGACTTAACATAAAATATAATTAAGCTAGAAATGGATTGCAAATGGACTAAAAAGGACTGGAAATGGAACCTTATGGACTAGTAAAAGACATTGATGAACTGGGAATGCCCTGGAAATTCACTGGAAATGGAAGAGGACTGAAAATGGACTGGAAGTGGACTGGAAGTGGACTATTCAATGGATTGGAAATTTATTG
>JASCZW010020307.1:0-12438 GCA_034211315.2 Aedes japonicus | reverse complement strand
AAGATTTTTTCAGGAGCGCGACAAGTTCATCTTTATTTGTTCTATTCTTGAAAAAGATGACTTACGCTTGAATAAAACTTGTTTGAATTGCTCAAGGTAAACAAGTCATTCGTAAGATAGCCATAAAATCAATGTGGAGAAGGCACTTCATAAATCAAAAGTACCTATGCATAATTGTTGCTGTTAGTCATAATTCCCAATTAAAATTTATTGTTTTTACTCATAAGCGTAAATCGATAAGAACAAAAAAAAAACAAACTCTAACATGAATATGCTACCAATGGCTTTGGGAAGAAGAATAGTTAATAATATTGCGTCGACAGCTGAAACATCAGTTGAGTGAAAAATGATTTTTCTCTTGAACTATACGCTAAACATAACGTCGGAAGAAGTGCGCTGTGTAGTGGATCACTGAGCGATCCCAACGCATTACTTCCGACTTTAGATTTAACGTATATAACATGAGAAAAATCGATTTTCGCTCAGATGATGTACCATTTTTTACTTGCAACGAGTATAAATATTGTGTAGCCTGTTGGGAACGGAAATGCACGACTCGGGGGACTTTAACATTAACATAACATTTTACTATCGTAGGTTTTTATTGAATTTCCGCTAGAACGATTCTCTTGTCTTTAATTCCTGCACCTATGAGCGTCCTTTGTGACAGTTTGTTCATTTTTCACATAATGTTCTTTCTCGAGAGAATGCGCTCTTAATTAAAATCAAATGGTCCTAAGAGCGTTTTATGGCAGCATTTCCAAGATACATTCATCTTGGAGAAGAATGTCAAAAAACTTTTTAAAACTTTCATCAGGTTATATGAAAGTTGCGAAATGATGTCTTGAGAGGGGAAACAAGTATCTTATAAAATTTCTTATAAGGTGGATTACACTTATAAATGGCGTAGTTTGATGGAGGTTTCTTCAAGTGTTCTTTAATCACCCTCAAGAACTGTTTATCAATCAAAACCACCTCAACTTGGAAAATGTTCTGATAGAATCAAATGAACTCCTTAATGTTTTGATAAAACTACCATAAAACATGAATAAAAACAATTTGAATTTGAATTGTTACTTGGGGGTGCTTCACTTATTTCTGTGCACCTAGTGGACGTTTCATGAAGCTTTTAAAGTATAACGGGGTATAACTAAAAAAATATAATGATTTTAACTCTCTCATACCAAACCACAAACGTGCACAGAGCAAAGACAGATTATGTGAATCAATGTTTTCTGTCTCCCTAATCGGATTGGATAATTATTTCGCAAAGAAAGAACCACATTCAGGGTATATAAGAGCATCAGATCGCTATTATGCGTAAAACGATCCAGATTCTAAGCCAAATCCCAAGATCACGCAATGTATCCATCACAGGCCAACCTTGCCGACAAATCGATCCCGAAAATGGAAATGAAAGGGGTTTTCCAATGGATGGTTTCGGAGCCACCTTCCCCAGTACAAAAAAATCTACAGAAAATTACGACCACGAGCAATGTGAAAGTATCTTACATCACGTCATCTAGTTCAATTTCAAAGACTGTTCTGTTTGTCTGTGAAGCTGCTAGCATTTATTACCGTAAACATTTGTAAGGATCCAAAGAGCTTTCATTTAGTTTTATCTTCCTTTATTAACACATTTTTGATAGGCCTAACGGTTTCCCTCTTACTGAGTTCTCTCATTTTTCCTATTCTCTAGAGTGTTGTTTAGTGTGCTATAAAGGGTGATACGGTCAAAATTTGGTCAAGGGAAAACGCGTGAAAATCGGTGAAATCGTTTATTTAAAAAATCAAATTAAATTTCTTTTTCAAGTTCAATTAGTATAAAATTCAGGAAAAATATTCAGTTAGGCTTCCGCTTTTCCAAATCCGAATTGCCGGGCCTTACGCTTGACCACTGCCATCAGATTTTGTACAGCCACCTTGTCCACCTTCTTCGCCGCAGAAAGCCAGTTTGCCTTGAACTGCTGCTCGTCCTTAGCAGTTTTTGGTCTTCTTTAGGTTCCGCTTGACAATAGCCCAGTATTTCTCAATTGGGCGGAGCTCTGGCGTGTTGGGAGGGTTCTTGTCGCCGGGAACCACCTGCACGTTGTTGGCGGCGTTACCACTCCATGGCCTTTTACCGTAATGGCAAGATGCCAAATCCGGCCAAAACAGTACGGAACAACCGTGTTTCTTCAGGAAAGGCAGCAGACGTTTATTCAAACACTCTTTCACGTAAATTTCTTGGTTGACAGTCCCGGAAGCTATGAAAATGCTGCTTTTCAAGCCACAGGTACAGATGGCTTGCCAAACCAGATATTTCTTTGCGAACTTTGACAGTTTCGTGTGCTTGAAAATATCTGCTACCTTTCCCCTTCCATTTGCCGTATAAAACTCCTGTCCCGGAAGCTGCTTGTAGTCGGCTTTGACGTAGGTTTCGTCGTCCATTACCACGCAGTCAAACTTCGCCAGCATCGTCGTGTACAGCCTCCGGGATCGCGCTTTGGCCGTCGTATTTTGTTTATCATCGCGATTTGGAGTCACTACCTTCTTGTAAGTCGATAGTCCGGCTCGTTTTTTGGCTCGATGCACGGTTGTAGACGATACACCCAGCTCGCTGCGGCATCTCGGAGAGATAGGTTAGGGTTTCGCTTGAAACTACCGGCAACTCTCTTTGTCGTCTCAGCGGCTTCCGGTTTTCGATTTCCCCCCGATCCAGACTTCCTGGCTGTCGACAAACGTTCCCCAAACACTTTAATTACATTTGTAACGGTTGATTTGGCAACTTTTAGCGATTTTGCCAACTTTGCGTGCGAGTAGCTCGGATTTTCGCGATGCGCGAGCAAATTTTGATACGCTGCTCTTCTTGCTTGGACGGCATTTTGACAACTGAAGAGTGAATTCCAAAATCAAAATAGGAGCAACATTCTACACACACACACCTTCAAAATGAGGGGTGTTCAGGTTTTTAAATGCAAAATTGAAAGAAATACGTCAAGTTGATATTGACCAAATTTTGACCGTATCGCCCTTTAGGCTCGAGAAGCTTTCGAGAGCGGCTAAGAAAGCTTCTGAGCACTGCCACGCATCACGAGTTGGCTATGTGAACGGACAGAAAATGACCATACCGTATGGGTTTACAGTACATGACTTTCTCTCTCTCTCTCTCTCTCTCTCTCTCGCTCTCTCTCTCTATCTCTCTCTCTCTCTCTCTTTCTCTCTCTCTCTCTCTCTCTCTCGCTGGTCGGTTTAGGGTCGATCACTCATCGGACGACACTGTACTTAGGGTGTCGTATGCTACGACGCCTGCTGCTTCTCCTTGCTCTCGATTGCGGATGATGGTACTCACTGCTTACGCATCGCTGTTCGCAGCGCGCCGACGGCGCCTCACGCGGGATTTGGCGGACTTCTAGTTTCGACGGGTACTCGTCGCCATACTGATCGTCACCGATAGTGGATTATAGGTTCACGAATGAATTAATGATGGGTTGCTTTAAGCCCTGTCTGGGGTGCGAGGGTAACGGTTGCAACCCCTTCCGGTGACGTGTACCACCGTACCGGGTTACCCGAAAGCTGGGTAGTGGGGTCAGGAATGGTCGTAGCTATGAGGAATGGTGGTGTGACGGGGTGGCACTTGCACACTAATCTAAATGGGGAGATAACGTCCAGGCACGTTTGCACTGTCAGCACGTGGTAATAGCACACATCTATTTCAGCAAGTTACCTGATCTCCGTTTTGCACACTGCCAGTACTAAATTAAATCGGACTCTTTGTCTTACGAACTCTCTATGCACTATCTATGAGGAAAAGAACTAGATTAAGGACTTGGGATATCTTCACATTGCTTTTGTCACATTTTACCAAACTAATCACACCACGACGCGGAACTGATATCGAACTTCTCCTGCCTCTTCCACTAGCCAGATCAAAGTGATCGAGTAGAGGTTGCTAGTCCTCAGATAAAGCACGATATTATCCGTGGACCGGAATTGACCTCCCGAAGTGTCTAAATTGTCTTTACGCATACCATCTGATGTGAAAAGGGGGTGGAGCAAAGAACATTTTCTATCCAGCGAAACATTTACCCGACCAACACATTTCTTCTAGAAACCCGAGAAAGCAGTAAAGGAGAAAGGTCATTCGCATCAACGCATTCGTACAGCATGTCCGTTTGGTTAGAACCACGCGGTACACAATTTTTGTAGCTACACGCGGGAGAATGTCGCTCAGGATCTCATAATAAATTGAGTGCCTTCAATTAAAGAAATCTGGGAAGCGGTGAAGATTTGCGGGAATTATTTACAAAAAAAAACTACGTAGACTAATTTACAATTTCTAGATTAACAAATGTGAATGTTTTAAATAAAACTAAATATTGACATTTATGATACAAATTTAAACAAAATGATTTTACGAATTACTATTTACAAAAAAAAAAATTACAAGTCACTGTCGGTATCCGCTACAAGAGGCAAGTGACAAATTACAAGGAAGATGACGGGCCTGGGATTGAACTCCTGACCTTCTACTCAGTACGCAGAACGGGTAACCATTGAGCTACCCACCCACGTCACGGCTACCCAACCACGTCACGCTACCCAACCGGATCTTCGGCAAATTGAACGGTTTTGTACGATTAGCCAGCCAGCTAATTGATTTGGATCACAGCATTAGAATAATAAATACTAGTTCTACAGTCACATTTTTACTTGCAATAAAGTTTAGTTCTCTCAATGTGTGTATTTGTGACTACTGGACTGGAACAAGAGTGGAAAGAACATTGATCAGTCACGGCCTAGAGTGGGTTCCATTACAGACTTTGGAGGAGGAGACTGTAGGTGTCAATAGTTGGAGACAGATTTGGGGGTCTTTATGGCCTTTTGTTTACAGGCCTCAGGTGATTGCCTGTCCAATTAATTCATATCTTTTGGGTGGTGCTATACGGTACGGTTTTTTAACCTTTCTCGGTTCGTGCGATCGTTAGCTACGCTTGGAGGATCATTGCAGCCGAGAGTACACTGAGCAATATAAATTTTCCTCAAATTATCACGGTGGCACGATTGATTTGGACTGGGATGCATTAAATCATCTGCGGAAAACAACGTTACTGGTGCACCTGGACGGTCGTAGGAAAGGAAGTTGATAATACAAACATTTGAGCAATTCGAAATACGACGACGAACATGTTACGGTTGAGATTATTTACCCTAATTTAAATAAAAATTTAGTGTAAATGTTAGTATATGTTAGCAATAAAAATTATATTTATACTCTGGAGTAGCCATAAGCAGAATAAAATGTGTAAAAACACTTCACATAAAAACACACACTATACAAAGAAATTAGCCAAAGAGAGTTGCCAGAGAAAAGAATCTGTACCCGTCGAAGTGGAAAATGGAATGGATGAAAGGGATGAAAAGGAGGGACAGGCTACGGGGTTGGATAAGCTCTTTCTTATCCAGAGCCTCGCAGCAACCAGACGTTTAAAGTTAACAGTGAGGTATAACCTAAATTAAACTGTATTGCTACTACTACCAATACGACATAAAGAACAACCAATAAGGAAGTACCTAGAAAGTTGTCTCAGGTAAGAGCATTAAAAAGCTCATAGTTGAACCATGTGTTCAAATGTCCCCCATAGCCACAATCATGTCCCTATTCTACATTCGTGATACCCCAGGACCCACTATTACCGGCATAATAAGCTCATAAGTCCAGAGTGCATATTTGCCCAACCCAATAATCCCGTTCATCCCACCAGTGCACTATGGTTCGAATGGACAAATTTCACGACAAAAATCGATAACTCGAAAACCATTAATTTTAGACAGATGGTGTCTCCGGAAGATTTGATTTTTAAAATAAGATCTATCTTTTGATTTGGGTTGTGACTAGGGTGGTCCTTTTATGTTCATAATAAAAATTTCAACTTTTTGTTCTTATTGTTTAGATGATTTTTCGATTCAACAAAATTGTAGATATTTTAATTTAATGAAACTTTGGTGAAAAAATTTTAATTCTATCTCATCTACGTATCGTTTTATAACCGTTTTTCTAACTTTCCTTAGGGTGGGACTTGTAAAAACAGTTTTTTTTTGTGTAACTTTTTTATTTCGATTTAAATTTGAAAATTTCGCATAGATGACTTTTAGGCTATAAAATGATGCACATTTTGAAGATACAAGATAGTTGCTAGTTATTGTATTAGAAAAGTTGTAGGGGTTGAAGTGTAAAAAAATATACATTTTTGAAAGATATCTTATTCTTTTATTTGCAAATATTTGCAAACACAGAGTTCGTGAACTGAAAGTACAAACTTCCATCTGCAAGATCTATGCAAAATTGTTTGTCCCCTTTTGTCCCCTTTAGGGAAAAAAATCTTTTTAAATTTGGTAGCTTTGCATTTTTTCTGCATAATTTTCGATCAGCAGCATCAAAAATTATCAACAAAGACCGTAACAATTCGAGTTTTTTTTATGAAAATGTTTATACTTTTATATTAATCCATCTCCGTTAATTTATTAACATTCATATCACAGACAAACAGACATAACACATCGAACATTTTTCACTACAAATCATGGTCACTAACACACCTGCGCCATCTGTTGATCACACTGTGATGGATGACTAAGCGGAACAGATGGCAGTAGTGTGCTAACGTCAAACGAAAATCGGCTATACGTACTACCTGTGGCGATATTACCAACTAAGAAACATTTGAATTGACCGTTTAATGGGTAATCGATGAAGAAACTGCAAGGGTTATGTATGTTTGTCTGTGTTAACATATTTTAATCTTCGTTTGACGTTAACACACTACTGCCATCTGTTCAGCTTTAGCATCCATCACAGTGTGCTCAACAGATGGCGCAGGTGTGTTAGTGACCATGATTTGTAGTGAAAAATGTTCGATGTGTTATGTCTGTTTGTCTGTGATATGAATGTTAATAAATTAACGGAGATGGATTAATATAAAAATATAAACATTTTCATAAAAAAACTCGAGATGTCACGGTCTTTGGTGATCATTTTTGATGCTGCTGATCGAAAATTATGCAGAAAAAATGCAAAGCTACCAAATTTAAAAAGATTTTTTTTCCTAAAGGGGACAAAAGGGGACATACAATTTTGCATAGATCTTGTAGATGGAAGTTTGTACTTTCAGTTCACGGACTCTGTGTTTGCAAATATTTGCAAATAAAGGAATAAGATGTCTTTCAAAAATGTATATTTTTTTACACTTCAACCCATACAACTTTTCTAATACAATAACTAGCAACTATCTTGTATCTTCAAAATGTGCATCATTTTGTAGCCTAAAAGTCATCTATGCAAAATTTTCAAATTTAAATTGTAATAAAAAAGTTACAGCAAAAAAACTGTTTTTACAAGTCTCACCCTAAGGAAAGTTAGAAAAACGGTTATAAAACGATACGCAGATGAGATAGAATTAAAATTTTTTCACCAAAGTTTCATTAAATTAAAATATCTACAATTTTGTTGCAGCAAAACATCCTCTAAACCATAAGAATAAAAAGTTGAAATTTTTATTATGAACATAAAAGGACCACCCTAGTCACAACCCAAATCAAAAGATAGATCTTATTTTAAAAATCAAATCTTCCGAAGACACCATCTGTCTAAAGTGAATGGTTTTCGAGTTATCGATTTTTGTCCCGAAATTTGTCCATTCGGACCATAGTGCAGTGTCTGATCTAACCAACGATCGACCAGGATATCAGACGACCCAGCAGGCAAACCGTCAATCCAGCGTGCGTATTGTGCAAAGTAGTGCCAGTTCGTCGACCACGAGCCTTAGTAGCTCACCACCGGCCGGCCGCAACGTTTCGCACTCTACACACCCGCAAAGTCCGTAAGTCCAGCAATAAAAAGTCTATTGGCTGAAAACGAGTGCTTTCTTTTGGTTCCTTGATCGGATATTTATCTATGCCCATAGCCGATCCGGAACGATAAA
Source organism: Aedes japonicus (assembly GCA_034211315.2). Classification (NCBI taxonomy): domain Eukaryota; kingdom Metazoa; phylum Arthropoda; class Insecta; order Diptera; family Culicidae; genus Aedes; species Aedes japonicus. The sequence goes on along the minus strand of JASCZW010020307.1, from coordinate 4,477 downwards.
CGTGTCAAGCTCGAGCTACAGCCAGAATCATAAAAGAGGTTATTGTTAAACCCACCCTCAGCGGTCCCCGTGGCTAGACCGGGGATCGAGGGCTTAGGAAGGAGGTCCATCTGACCCCCTTTTAACAAATACTTGGCGATCTACTATAATACGGGGTTCGCAAAAACTGCATTGTTTTGGGAATTCGAGGCCTATTTAAGACAGGTCTTAGGTGAGTACCTGTCCAACAGCCCCACTTGGGGACTTGCAGCGTTTCTTGGTTGGTTTTTATTCTTTTTTGCGATCGTCATCGTTTGTACCTCGACTTGCTGTACTGGTAGTGGCCGTGAGAATAAAAGAATTGGTTAAAAGCGAGAACGGGTCGTCGACATGTTCAATTTCTGGGAAGTTTCAATCCAGATATTCACACGGGGGAAGTTCAGTCGAGGCCTGACAAAATTGAGACAAAGCTCAAATAATTTGAAGATATCGCTGGGCTGGACGAGAAGGCTGCCTATGAGGAGGACAGCAACGAAGCATTACGGGCAGCTTTGCTGCAGAAATTTCCAACAACCGTGACAGCTCCTGATTGAAACAGCACGACTGCAAGGAATGGTCTAGCTGTAGGAGCAAACACAGGAGTACGTCTACCACAGATATCGTTACCGGAGTTCGACGGCGACTTTAGAGGATGGTTGTCGTTTAAGTCAACATACGTGTCGCTAATCCATGATTCCGGGGAACTTAGCGTCGTTCAGAAGTTTCACTATCTGAAGTCATCGGCTAAACTCATCGAGACGATTACAATGACCAACGAATATTATCCCATCCCCAACAAACATCGGTGTTGAATTAGAGCTTGTTCAAACAAATTTGGAGAAGCTATTCAGCTATTCTAGAAGAAACAGCTCAATAGTTTCTCCAAATTTGCTTGAACAAGCTCTAATTCAATACCGATGTTTGTTGGGTCGCTTGGGATACGATCACAGAGGTATATTCCAATGAGTATCTTCCAATAAGAGGCATCTTCAGGTGCTGATGGAGTACCCAAATAGTGGGAACAGAGACGTCATCTGCAAATCATGCTCTGGTAGGTGAATTTGACTAGCGGTTTCAGATTCTCAAGCAGTTAGGGAGAAACCCGAGCATTGGTGTGCTATAATAATGTACTGGATGTCCTCTAAATTGGACATGAGGACGCTTCATTTATGGGAAGGTCATGCAGCATCAACAAAGGACTTCACTTTCACGAGTCTGGTGAATTTTCTCGAGCAGCGAACAATGGTTTTGGAGGCGGTATCATCGAATGTCGAGTTGAAGGGCAATGCGCCGAAGGTGGAGTTTAGACGTTACAAGGTAACTATTTCAATCTGCTGTTGTTGTGAAGAACTGGATTTCTTGGGCCAGTGTTGCAAGTTTACGGAGAGAACCTGAAGGAAAACTTGCAGTTCGTGAACAGCAAACGGTTGTGCAGCAGTTGCTTAAAGTCTGGAGACTGCGTACATGTTTGCTAGTTAAAGTTCCTCTGTCGTGAATGTGGGAAAAAGCATGATTCGCTGATACATCCAGGCTATCCTTTGAGCAGCAGCGGTGCCGGAAAAAATGTTCAACAGGTTGGTAAATTGGAAAACAAATTGTCTGTGAAGACGGTACCAACATAGCGAAAAACGAGCATGACGCTGAAGATGAAGGAGAACTTGATGACCAAGGAACGGAACATACAACGTAGGGACCAACGGTGGCAAGGGCTCAAGCGTATTCCTGTATACGGTTGTACTGGTCATCCGGGACCATCACGGAGGGCAACAGTATCATGAGTGAGAGGTTGTGGCAGATGTTCGACCTTAAACGACGAACGATAAACGTACCGATTAGCGGAATTGGTCATGCGGAAGCAAAAGCGAGATTCCTGGTTAAAACTACAATCAGCTCAAGGATCCTAGATTTTTCGGTGGGATTGGAATTTCTGATTTTGGAGAAAGTTACGTCGCAACTGTCATCACCATACATACCGATAGCTCATTGGAATATTCCAAATAGTATTCAGTTGGCTGATCCGAGCTTCAACGTCCGTAATCGGATCGATCTTCTAATTGGAGCGGAGAACTTTTACCGGTTCTTGTTCTTGTTCTTGTTCGAGAGGGAAATAAAACGAGTTTCGTTAGGACCAGGGTTGCCAATGTTGATCAACTCAGTATTCGGCTGGGTTGTCACGGGGAAGCAGGGATGTCATATTCACAGACGTTTCTGTAAATTTGCAGACTTTTCATGTTTGTTGCAGACTTTTTTAACGATGCAGACATTTAGCAAACATTCTTTTTATATTGCAGACTTTTACAGACATTTGAAATATTTTTTATATTTTAAATAAAGGTATTCTCTGAAGTTCGGATTTAGAACGTACGAGAATCTGAACAGTTAAGTAGATAAGGTAAGAAGCTCTGTTGAAATAATTTAAAATATCATAGGTATCATCTTTGAAGAAACGAAAGTGGTGGGTCACTTGGAGACACAATGGGCCTGGGTATAAGTATCGTATAGGCCCTTTCCGAGGGTAACATGGAGTCCCTACTTATGGTAGTGTTCAATCAAACGCGTGTTCAATCCCATGCGAAAAATTACTGTCAAAGCGTTGGTAATATTGGTCCTTTGCCATTAAGTCACGCCGAAAATCAAGGTTCACAACAATACAAATCATATATTTACCGCAACCCCTTTGCTGAGTATTTTAACCAAGAAGCAACCAGCATAATGCTAAACAATTTGCTGTATAGTCAAAACTATATTCCTAATGGAAGATATATAACGAAAATTATATGTTATTGTTTTCAAATAGTATAATCTCGTTTTCAACATATAACCTCTACTCCAACAAATATTGTTAATGTATGCCATATTGTCATTCAAAGGTTTTTTATTTTCTGCACGCGGTCTGGAAATTGCCATTTTTTATGATAGCTGAACTTAACCGCCTATTCAAAGTATTGTTATCTGGTCTTTACCATCTGACATTTTGTTTAAACTATATAGGAGAGTGTTAGTTTGTAGTTGTCATGAGCTCCCTTCCCCCTTGCCTACCACGCATTGTGGTAGCTAGGCAAGAGATTGTCTGCTTGATCGGATTCCACCTTTTAAACATGCCTAACGCTTAACTTCAACTACTTGTATTAAATTTCCGCAAACTAATGTTTAACAAACGTGGTTGGCTATTGACTAGCAGCTCGAGTTATTTGGACCACCATTAAGCCTTGGGCCGTAATAACAAAGAGTAAATTTATTTTCTCGTTTGAATACAATTACTTCTGTGATCCTAATATTTGCTCTGAAGCCCAGTCGGTTGCCACTCGGGGACAGAACAACAGTAAAAGTTATAAGCTATTGAAATAAATCTTAAAACTATTTTATTTTTTTATTTTTCAAAGTGTTAGTGCATTTAGTACATCATTTCAGTACATTTGCACTAAGAATTTAGAAATATACCCCTGAATTCATCCTTTATTGCTAGAAGCATAGAAAGATAAGATCCAGAATTTAGTGCACATCCTGGAAAGTTTAGACACTTCCAAGAGCTTCGAGAAGATAATTTCTAGAAGTTCAGGAAGAGACTTTTTTGAAAAAAAACTTCTCCGAAAAAAACTTCAGGATGGTCAGGAAACTTCTCAGAAGTATTGAGAGCAAGCAGTTCAAATATGATGAACCTTCAAAAATTCAGGACCGAAAATTACTGGAGATCAAGATCATACTTACTTTAATTTCAGGACAGATTTTCCTGAAGAATCAGGAGAGGACTTATCAGAGCTTCAGGAAGAAGTGTAAGGAAGAGGACTTCTTTGAAGTTTGGAACTTTTCAGAGGTTTAGGAGTTCTTTCCAGAAATTCAAGATTGAACTTCCCAGAAGTTCAGAAAAAAACTCCTCCAAATTTCAGACGGAAACTAACCCGGAAGAGCGCTACTTTTATTTTCTCAAAATATCAGGGAAAAAAATCCTAAGGGCGATGCGTCATAGAAGTTTAGGAGAGAACTTCTCTAAAGTTCAGAAAAAACTTACCAGAAGTTCCGGAAAAAACTTCTCAAAAGGTTGGGTGGAACTTCCTTGAAGTGGAAGGCAGCTTTTCCAAAGCTCAGAGGAGATCATTTCAAAATTTCAGAATAAGGATTTCTCAAAATTCTTTAGATAGAACAGGATGAAACTTTCCAGGAGCATTGGGCGTGATTCCTTGTAATTTGAGCATGAATTTCCCAATAGTTCCGGAACAAACTTCTCCAAAGTTCTGGAGAAACCTTCTCAAAAGTTCAGAAGAGGACTTCTCAGAAGTCCAGGAAGCAACTTTTCGAAACGGCTTTCCCAAATTATCAATGAAATTTTCCTCGCAGTTCAAGATGGGACCTATCAGAAGTTTGGAAAGAATAAGCTCAGGAAAAAACTTCCCCGAATTTCCGGAAGAAACTAACCATAGAGGGCATTACCTGTAGGATCAAGAAGGAATTTTTCAAAAAA
>JASCZW010020306.1:0-12453 GCA_034211315.2 Aedes japonicus | reverse complement strand
AGAGGAAGAGAACAAAAAGTTTTATTTGCCTATGGTAACTCCCATACAAGTTTCCAACGGCCGCTGCACTTCGAGCTCGCAACTTCGTAAGCTCAAATGTCGGAAAATGACCCGAGCAGTCGATTGAGCTAAGTGAATCTGAATCCATACTTTGACCCCCCCCTTTTTGGTAACAAATTGCAAAACAATGGTAACGGTAAATCGTAAACTTTATTTCCACAACGTTTCAATTTTGGTAACTGAAAACCGCATGCGGAACGAACACCTCATTGAGGACCAGGTAGTAGGTAGGTTTTGGGTGGTGAGGGAAAATCGTCAACACGATTGGGCAGTAATACTAATACACATCCGGTCGGTTAATTAATGCCATCATGGGTAAACGAGGCGAAAGGATAAGTAGGAAGGTTCGGTCACACGCACTCCAACACCCAACCCAAACCCGTGCGCACAGTTCGAGAGTGATATTTGAATGGACGAAGAAATGCTGAAAATGAATGGAATTTAATTAATTTTACCTGAGGGAATGTGCACGTTGGAAAACACTTTGGTTGGGAGAGGGAAAATGAAGCTGGATCGGATCGCTATGTGTTCGGGGAAAGCCACACAAATAACCATACATTAAAAGGGTCCGGCATAAATCTGGATGACAGAGGGTGGTGGGGAAACGACAGCACAAATGGTCAAGCGAGGGGTTGGGGGGGAAGCTCAAAGATCGTAAATTAAATATTTATTAAAATTTCACTCTACGACTACGAGGAAACGCTTTTCCAGTGATTGGTGGGGATCTTCGTTTGTTGACTTGGAAGGGTGGCGGTGTTAGTTTAACAGCAGAGAGGAACCTGCGGATTCCGTTGGCATTCTATTGTTACAAGCAGCAGTAATTATCATTCGGTAGCGAAGCGGTTTGGCTTTGATGTTGTTTCGATGGAAACGCGTGGTAGTTTTAAAACTCGGTTCACCGTAACAACCCGACCTCCGGTGCACTGTACAATTATTACCTACCGACCACAAGCCTGTGGTTAATTCCCACAGAAACGCACTGCCGCACTGACGGACTCTGGACGAGTGCAGACCCTTTTTCGAACGGTCCTCTATCAAATGGCTGTGTAATTACCGAAGTGCAACCAAAGGATCCGGGAAGCTAATGCCAAAAGTGACCCACCGCTGCTGTCGGAGTAAATGAGCGCTTATCAGATTTCCGCCCGCTCCGCTTGCTCCGGTTCGGAAGTGTGTGTTGTGTTGTGGATTGGAAGTCCGGCTGGATGCGGAACAAAGGAAAAAGTTACTCGACCGTGATGCAGGTAGGCCGCAATATTTTCCCACCAGGCGCATCGTTTGAACCGTTCAGTGTCCAGGTAGACGAAGTCTGATGTGCGGGTTCTACGGGTGAGGAGGAAGGACTCGTTGGACGAAGTCCACTTGTGGTAAAAGAGTCCCGGAAAATAGTCAGTTGTGAACGAGGGGTGGGTCTGGTTGGGGGGGGGTTCAAATTAAGCATTATCAGCATTGAAAATCAGGTTTAATTATCGCAGACTTTGCTGAAAATGTTGTGGAAACGATGGCGTATTGAGAATTCAGTCGTTTCAAAACGATGGACTCTTAAAACTCATGGTTAATCGAAATCTTCTAAGTCGGTCGAGAATTATGTTCTATTATAAAAATATACAGATCGTTTGTAAACAAAAGTATCTCTAAACAGATCATGAAACCGATTCTAGACATAGAGCAGTTCCAGGCAAAACCAGCCATAAAATGTCGGAAATTGACACGAGCCGCTTGGCTTAGGACGAAATTTCGCAAACGTATTCAGTATAACACAATACTTATTTTGACATAAATATATATTAACTCCTGTTTCATTGTACGCAATTTTTGAGTACCATTGTGTACTATCTCTTTTTCTCTCGCGGAAATGTTAGGGAAGCGGAACCTATTTTGAGCTCAATAAGCAGACCTCCTGTGGAAATCGATGAATATGCACTGAATACCGAACACTGAGTACACAAGTTATTCACAATTATGCGTCCACTTGGCGTTAATCGTTTAGCAACACACAAAACATTCGATTCTGATAATTTTCTTCCAATTTAATACGGAAAAGTTGCCAATGCTATGTATCTATTTTATTAATATCACGAAAAACATTAATCCCATCTGTGTACACATGTTAATTGTAGTATTTTTAATCGAGAAAAAATATAAACAAGTTAACGCTCTCCACTACTACACTCAAAAATGACGTAGATCATTTGACAGCACTTCACGTGTGTTGGGTAGCCTGCATATAACCAAGACAAAATAAAAGGGTTTGTTTGTTATTCTTCCTTGAGAATATTGACAACAAAATTCACCATAACGTTGGGCATAGAATGCTCTCTGAATGATTGACCACGCACACTAGCGTTGATGTGGATGCTATACAGTATGTGAGCAGTGCCGCCAAATTCAACAGAGATGGAAAAATATTATTAAATGTCGAATATTATTTCTCGATAAATATTGAAAAAATCTACAATAAGAGTAATAAGTGAAGTGTGATTTTTATGGTTTGTGCAATTACACAACGAAAATGTGTGAGGATATAGTGAAATTAAAGAGAAAACTTGGAGTCTGGCCCGAGTATAATCCTTAATACGGTTAGATCAATACGACGAATCGTTTTTGTAGCTTTTAGTTATAATCAAGACCTAATTTTATTTGCCAAGATGCAACATTTAACAGCATTTTACGAGTTCATAAAGTCAAAATAAAACCTTCGATAGGAGTAAAAGGCACTTTTGAAGACTAGGTTTAAGTTGTAAAGAAGCTATGAAGGTTTTCATAAACCTGGCTAAAGGTTGAAACCTCTTGGTACCATAATTACATCAAATTGATTTGCAGTGGCTATCATAAAACTTCAATAAAACTTAATAAAATACTCTATTAGCTTGAAAAAAAAAACATTTATCAAAACCAAATAGACACATTGATGCTCTCATAAAGCTGTCATAAAGTAGGAATAAAACACATTTACATTTGAGTTGTTTCTAGGGGTATAAGCAATGCATATGTATTAAGCATATTCAATGAAACCATCGTTCCCATCATTTATAGTACCATAATCATTATCATTCGTACTATGTGCTCGTTAGGTTCTCGTACGGAGTAATAAAATACATTGCACATGTGTTGAGCTTTCACCTCAACAGCCGGACAACCCTAAAATGTAGTGCACAAATATATTCGTTATTAACATACCATACCACCCGTCGATATTTGCTCAGAACTCAATTTCATCGTTGCAATTCCGCAAACCGACGTTGAACGATCCAGTCAACAATTTTTGCTTCATACCTATCAATTACACCGCAAAAAAACGAAGCACCACATTTTAATAACCGATCCCGGAAAAATACCACCGATTCCTTCCTCCCTGGGTGGCATCTATATCTACATGTAGTAGCTGTAAGTGAAATGCAGGAGAATTAAATGCACCCTCTGTGTGTATTTTTTGTGCTTAACATTCATGAAAGGAAATGAAATAAACATGTTCACCGGTTATGAATTTATTTGCGCAAAAAAAATATTCAACATGCAAAACGAAAAATGCACGATTTTTTTTTAAACATTTGCCAAAATGTATTAAATCTGACGTGATGTCTCGCTACTCCGATAGATAATGGAGCACGTTGTGCCACGCGATATGCAGTTGATTTTCACAGCCAAGAATCATTCAAACTGCTCAATGATTTCGTTTGCGTGCAAATATTATAATAACTCACAGCGGTTGCAAACATTTTATGATAAAATGAGCAAATGTGTGTAGGTTTGTAGCTGTACTTTATGTACATTATTGCGGTCACACAAGGATCAATGGAATATTGAGCTGTGATTGATTTCCTTTTTTGATTCATTGCATATTTTATGGGATCCAAAACAGCACTTGCGCAATGATTTAATCCTATTGATTTTAAATCTGACTGTTTTCGATACGTATTGTATAAATTTTGACATCCGATTCGAATTGTTTACAGAAAAACCGTCGATCGTGAACTGCAGTCAAAATTTGATAACAACACGTTACTGAATTTGTATACAGACGCACTAAATCACGTCCTAGATAATCCGAAAACGTGAACTGTTCGTCCGTTCTATGTCGTGAACGCTTTTGTTTCCATATCAGACGCACAGATGATCCTCTGACTGAACACATGCTAATCGTTTCAATCAGTGAAGTCCAACTCATAAGAAACGCCAACTACATTGACCTGTGCTGCGTCGAAAATTTCTATGAGCAATAAAAAGGCTCGTGCTACTACAATTAGCTGGAGCTGACAAGTGAATGAAGTTTGTAATGTCTGGAGGGCTTTGAAAACTGACAACACTACTGCGCTCTGTTCGGTCTGTGCCGTTGTCTTTCGATTAAATGAATAGCCGTCCAGACATGTTCGGTCCTCACACCGACTACGGTTCAGCCCTATTGTTGAACTGGATGCTACAATTTAGAGCCCGAAGCAACGCAGCTGCCAACTGATGTTGCAACATGTCACTCAATTAACGGAAACATGACAGCTCATCATATTCAGCGCTCACGTTTGACGACTGCCTGATTCGAACTATGGAGGCTCCTGCTCGTAATGTAGCAAGTGTAGGGTTGCCATATGGGATTCTGAAGGAATGTGTGCTCTTCTTTTTTGGTAAAAGGGCTCTTTAAATGGCAAGGTTCGGTTGCATTCATGGAATGTTGTGTTCAAGTAACTCCTATTCCTACTTCATGATATTAGAACGGTTTTAAAACTTGAATTCTGTGAAACTATTAGAGCAACACTGAAATATCACGCTCGAATGACAAAATTGGACTCAAATCAACTTTAAACACAGACAAAATATAAATCATAAATAATTACATCATTCACTGTAGTTGTTTAAAAACACAATATCGATGATTTCTGAAAACTTGAAACGCAGAAAACTATTTAAACCATAGGGTAGGAAAGGGTTCAATCAGGAGTGACTGTTTTAAACAGTTGTTAGGATATAAGGCCTGTACTAGAAAGAAATGCACCAGACAAAAGTGTTCGAAAAAAATTATACACATGGATATACTTACTTATATACTTATACACATGGATTATGTTTTTGCATAATTAATTTATTCAATTTCCTTTCCATCGCTGAAAGCCCACACCTTTCCCTTAAGACCCCTCATTACATTTTGTGCAATGGCAGCACCGACCTTTTTGGTCACTTTCTTACATTCTTTCTTCAACTCCAGCTCGTTCTTAAACACCTTGGAAGATTTTCGAACTTTAGTCTTCATTATGGCCAAAAATCTTTCCACCGGACAAATCTCTGGTGAATTTGGTGGGTTGGCGATTTTTGGTACAAAAACAACGTCATTGTCTCTGTACCAATCCAACGTCGATCGCGCGTAATGGCATGATGACAGATTCGGCCAAAATAATGTATCGCAGGACCGTGGGTCCGCAGGAAGGGCAACAGACGCTTCTGGAGACACTCGGTGCGGTAAATTTCGCTGTTGATGGTACCCGTTGTGATGTACGGTTTACTCAGTTTACCGCATTGGCATATGGCCTACCAGAGCAAGTATTTTTTGGCGATTTTGTTCACTTTCTTGTTCCCTGTGTCTTCCGGAACATCAAACCGTGATTTGGCAACTTAGAACTCCAGCCCCGGTATCTGTTTTGTGTCTGCCTTGATGTAGGTTTCGTCATTGATAACAACACACATCGGTTTCGTTAACCACTCTCGATACAGCTTCCGTGCACGGGATTTGGCCGCCGTGTTTTGTTGATCACGCCGGTTCGGTGCCATGCGGACCTTGAATACACGAAACTCAGCTCGTTTCATGGTTTGCTGGACGAACCGGGCGGAACACTTTGCCTTCAGAGCCGCGTCGCGGATCGAAATGTTCGGATTACACTTTAAATAATCCAACACCTTCCGGGCCTTCACAGGGTCAGCTGTCTTCGATTTTTTTTTCCACTTCTAGCCCGCCGCTCGGTCTTCTGGGACTCCTTAAACAATTTACCACCCGAGTCACAGTTGTATGGGTGATTCCCAGCTGTCTTCCGATCCATCTCATGGTCGCAGTCGAATTTTCCATGACTGCGCGCAATTCTCCGGCGATTTTCTTCTTGTTTCGATGACATCTCAATAATAACTGAACCGATTATTATGAAATTTAGCAAATGTAAACAATTTACTCCAAACTAGTTATATCCAGATTTTTATCAATTTTTACCCACAGATAAAAAAGTTGCACACGGATAATAATGGTGCATTTGTTTCGAGTACAGGCCTTTGGTAAAAACCTTCTTCATTACATAAACAAATAAACACACTCAAGTATTTCCCTACCCACCCCTACCTCACACACCGCGGTACCAACAAACCTACTATAAATACTAGACCTACTGTGATGTTCCCTTTAAGTCGAGCACTCGACACTGAAGAAGTCTGTAAGTAGCAGACAAAATAGGCCTATCTGTCAAAAGATAAGCTCATAGTGGAATTTAAAGGAATTTGCTCGCGTTTACTAGCGAAAATTTGAAAAAGTGTTTCAATGGTTTATTTTTTATTTTTTTAAAAGTGATCAAATGAAGCGTTAATTTTAATTCTCCTAGTTTCCCAATCACAATTGTTCTACTAATATGCTCAAAAATGTTTTTTTTTTAAATAGTGTTTTTTTTTAAGTGAGAGCTTCTTCATTTTCCAAATTATTTCAATTTTAATGATACGAAAATAAGCTCTATCTATCGGGCTGATGATTCGATGCATAAATCATGATTGAATACCAATTTATTACTGTCATTTTGAAGATTTAAAATACATCATCTAGAAAACCATCGGCTTCCTACTTGCTGACGAAGTTCCATTAAATTTTGCCTTTACGTATTTTGTATTAGTTCACGTGTACTGGCAAAAATGGCGTGTTGCCAGACTGTGATGTTGATCTTTGAGTTAAAATTTATTTCATATTTAGATGATATAAAATCTTTATTTAATTCATGTTTTTGAGGTTGATCTATGCTTATGATTCTATTGTCCATCATCTAGCATTATCATGAGTCATAAAAATATGTTTCGGAGCTGTCCAATAGTACTCAACGATAAACCATGCTTCGCTGCTGAGCGGCAGCTATGGCATCACTGTTTATTTTTAGAGAGCCCATCTTTCCTCTCTTCTTTGCTAACGTACACGGTCAGCCATTTCAACTCAGTTTTGAGTCGTTTTTGACTCACTTTCGTCAAAAGTGGAGTAACTCAAATTTGAGTAAATGTTACTTGCATGGACAAGTTGACAAATCAAAAACATCGACTCAAATCAGATGGATGTTTTTGATTTGTCGACTTGTCCATGCCAGTAACATTTACTCAAATTTGAGTGTTCTCTCAAAAACGACTCAAAACTGAGTTGAAATGGCTGGCCGTGCATGGATATTGTGCAACGGTATTGTCATGTGAAGCCTCCTTTCTCTTGCATTTGTTTGTTTTTGAACGAAGCATTACGTTTACCGTCTCATTTGTAATGCCTAGCATTTCCGTGAGGATAAATAAAATAAGAAATATACATTGCCAACCTAAAGATCAATGACAAACTAAAAGTTCGGTCGTGTACGTCTGTCTCATAACCTGCTAAAGGGCGATACGGTCAAAATTTGGTCAATATCAACTTGACGAATTTCTTTCAATTTTGCATTTAAAAAACCTGAACACCCCTCATTTTGAAGGTGTGTGTGTGTAGAATGTTGCTCCTATTTTGATTTTGGAATTCACTCTTCAGTTGTCAAAATGCCGTCCAAGCAAGAAGAGCAGCGTATCAAAATTTTGCTCGCGCATCGCGAAAATCCGAGCTACTCGCACGCAAAGTTGGCAAAATCGCTAAAAGTTGCCAAATCAACCGTTACAAATGTAATTAAAGTGTTTGGGGAACGTTTGTCGACAGCCAGGAAGTCTGGATCGGGGAGAAATCGAAAACCGGAAGCCGCTGAGACGACAAAGAGAGTTGCCGGTAGTTTCAAGCGAAACCCTAACCTATCTCTCCGAGATGCCGCAAATAAGCTGGGTGTATCGTCTACAACCGTGCATCGAGCCAAAAACGAGCCGGACTATCGACTTACAAGAAGGTAGTGACTCCAAATCGCGATGATAAACAAAATACGACGGCCAAAGCGCGATCCCGGAGGCTGTACACGACGATGCTGACGAAGTTTGACTGCGTGGTAATGGACGACGAAACCTACGTCAAAGCCGACTACAAGCAGCTTCCGGGACAGGAGTTTTATACGGCAAAAGGAAGGGGAAAGGTAGCAGATATTTTCAAGCACACGAAACTGTCAAAGTTCGCAAAGAAATATCTGGTTTGGCAAGCCATCTGTACCTGTGGCTTGAAAAGCAGCATTTTCATAGCTTCCGGGACTGTCAACCAAGAAATTTACGTGAAAGAGTGTTTGAATAAACGTCTGCTGCCTTTCCTGAAGAAACACGGTTGTTCCGTACTGTTTTGGCCGGATTTGGCATCTTGCCATTACGGTAAAAAGGCCATGGAGTGGTACGCCGCCAACAACGTGCAGGTGGTTCCCAAGGACAAGAACCCTCCCGACACGCCAGAGCTCCGCCCAATTGAGAAATACTGGGCTATTGTCAAGCGGAACCTAAAGAAGATCAAAAAAACTGCTAAGGACGAGCAGCAGTTCAAGGCAAACTGGCTTTCTGCGGCGAAGAAGGTGGACAAGGTGGCTGTACAAAATCTGATGGCAGGGGTCAAGCGTAAGGCCCGGCAATTCGGATTTGGAAAAGCGGAAGCCTAACTGAATATTTTTCCTGAATTTTATACTAATTGAACTTGAAAAAGAAATTTAATTTGATTTTTTAAATAAACGATTTCACCGATTTACACGCGTTTTCCCTTGACCAAATTTTGACCGTATCACCCTTCAGTAGACGAGTTAGGGATCATAGCAGTCGAAATGTTTTGGATGATTGTTTTCGAGAGCTGGTTGATGTTTGCAGCAAATCGTGAACTGGCCTATTTCATTCCGCTTTCGCAAACATGCACGGAATCGAACTAATACAATACTGTTAGTTTATGTAAAGGTTGCAGAATTGAAGAAAACATTTTTATGATCTGAAAGAAATCCGCATATTTTTAATAAGTCCCTGCTACTGGGAACTTTATTCCATAACTATGAAATTTTCTGAGTCTAATGCTCGTTTTTGATGGTATGTTCCGATAGATCAGAAGTATGCAGAGGGATTATCGTTTGAATAATATTGGCAGTTATCCCAAGGAACATTGCTGGTTTTATCATGGTTTTATAGCATTCTTGAAGTCTAATTCATGCTCTTCAGAACCCTTATAAAACCAAAATTGTTACTTGGGCATATTTATAGATTACAAACAGCATCATAAAATATCACAAGTGCGGAATAAACTGCTTTAAACCCGTCTTGTATCCTATGATGATAAACTAAATTTTCTAATGCAATGCAATGCAGATGTTCGCTCATAATCATGCAGCACCAGGAGTGGACAGTAATGTTTGCTAGAATGAAAGATATGAAGAGAATGTGTTGAAAGTTCCGTCAGTGTACGGTAGGTTGAACATTCAATAGCAGCATTGAAAATTGAGCAAAGGGCATGGATATAGTGGTATTCGAACCAAGGACGTTACTTTTGCCTAACATCCCACTGCGGGGTAGGTCAAGGCACGGACAAATCCGCCACCTCAACAGGCAAAAGTAACGTGTTTGATTCGGCTCATGTTTCAAGTATTCATTTCATATTTCCTTCTGGCAAACATTACTGTCCACTTTTGGTGCCACATGGTGATGAGCGAACATCTCCTTCTACATCATAACAGTTACTCCACGTACGGAGAATACAAACGTAACAATTGAAGTAGATTTTCCAAACTTAATTGGGAATGTTTGAAATTAGAATATCCTTCACACTTAGATTTTTTAACTGAAACCTGCAAAGATTTACCGAATTCTCAACAACTGAACGTTAAATAATCCGATTTTACGGATTTCGGTGAAATTTTACCGAAATCCGTAAAATCGGATTACCGAACGTTCAGCTGTTGAGAATTCGGTAAAACTTTACAGATTTCTGGAAAACAATCTGAGTGTGTTCTTATCAACATGCTAGAAATTGACAGCAATAGGAATTTCGAAATTTCAGAAGTAAAATTCAATAAATCACAATGAATATCAATTACCCGACGGGATCGGAAAATAATCAAGGGCAGCCCAGTTCAGGGTATCCTTGTTCAACATTGCTAGCATCTCTTCGTATGGAACGATGATGACGGCCCTGGTTGTTCCTTGTTCGTATAAGGATTCAAAATTACTAAATAATAATAAAACTGATCACAAGAAAAGAGTAAGGAATACTCAATAGCGTATTATGCATACTATGACAGTTGATGGTTGAACTTTTGCCTAGGAGTGAAGAGTTATATATTAATGTAAACGGTATGGGCTAAACGTTTTTCTTGCATTCAATAGAACGTGCATTATTCATCGAAATATTGGTAAACAAACCTGGCAGCCTGACGCTTCATATCCCAATGGCGTAGAACACAGACCTGACAGTGTGAAACCAACCATCTAATTTTCTTGTTTGGTTTACTTAAAGGGTGCTTCGATCAAAATTTGGTAAATGTTCCGTTTCATTTTTGACCGGATTTGGCATCTTGCCATTACGGAAAAAAAGGCCATGGAGTGGTATGCTGTCAACAACGTTCAAGTGGTGCCCAGAGACAAAAACCCTCCCAACACGCCAGAGCTCCGTCCAATCGCACAATATTGGGCCATCGTCAAGCGGAACCTTAAGAAGTCAAAAAGCTGTTGTGAGCGAGAAACAGTTAGAGGCAAACTGGCGTTCGATAGGTATGAGTAAATGCCTCTCGATAATTGCAAGTGGCTTGCCAATCCATAACAAGGCGGACATACATTTGTACTTCCAATAGAGCCTTTGTTTTCAACTTTCAGCTTTCAATACAAAGACAATACAATTTTCTAGGTGGTCAGTATCACTCTATGAACACGCTTAAAAATATATCTTTTCCACGCCCACTAGCGCCATGAAATGGCCAAATTCCGAACCATAACCTCCTTTTCCCAAAAGTTCTTAACTTTTTAAACAAGTTTGCTAAAGAATCGACCATTCTAGGCTGTCGGAATCATCGTATAAACTCGACCAAATTTCAAATCATACTTTTGACTTTCCGAAAAATTTTACGATCGTTCTAGGTGGTCGGTAGCATGATATAAAGTCATTGAATAAACTTTGTTTTCCATCCGCACTACTGCCACGTAATTACCGAATTCCAAACGCTACTCTCTACCTTTGGAAAGTCCTTGACCTTTGGAAAAAGCTTGCTGAAGTTTCCAACTTATTAGGTGGTCTGGATCACTATATAAACTCGTTCAAGAATTCTTCCATGCTCCCTAGCGCTACGAAAGGATTGAATTACGAACCATAAATACTCTCCACTTTTCTAAAGTTCTTGATTTTATGAACAACTTTCCTGAAGGTTCGAACTTTTTAGTTGGAGGGGATTACGCAGTAAAATCTTCCAAAAATGCTCTCCTATACATTCCAACAAGCGCTACCGGTAGTGACCGAATTCCGAATTCTGAAAGTCTTTGACCTTATGAACAACTTTTTCAGTAAAACTTACTGGTGGTCGGGATCAAGATATAAACTCTTTGAAAAATATTCTCTTTTCTATGCTCCCAGCGCCACGTATAAACTTTATTCTGATCCATACTCTTTTGGAAGCCCTTGACAGTCTGTACAACTTTGCTGAATATTCAAAATCTCCAGATTATCTCCATTTAGAGGTATAATATTATTAATATATCTCGTTTTAGGGGAGTTGAGCTTTTTAGAGGTGATGCAATATTTAAGTGTGTGTTGCAATACTTTTCGAAGTGATTCGATACTATTGACTGGAGGTCTAGGTGTGAGGTCACTTGCAATCTCAAATGAACTGAAATCGTCTACAGCAGACGAACAGTTTAAAGCGACGACAATGCAAGAAACTAGAGAAATTTCGGCTGTCAAAAAACGGGGATAACGACAACACATTTCTATCCTCCATTTTTTGACCTGCATTAGGACGGAAGTGGCACCGGTATCACCTCGATCTTGGATCGCCAGTTTTTACACATAGAGGATGTTTGTTAGTCCCATGCATCATCTATTGGTTCTCTGTGAAATTACATCTGATCTGGATATAATAAAGTAGCAGTTTTAGGTAGTCAACCATGCTCGCATATTATTCTCATACTCCCATAATGATCCTACGCAAAATTAAGAGATTAAAGAGTAAATTAAATTCGATTCGGTTCAAATTCGTAATAGTGTTTGTTCTCGTTCTATAACAATGATAACCATCACAAATCGTTCCATTCACTCGTCAATCATTTAATTTCAGA
>JASCZW010020305.1:0-12476 GCA_034211315.2 Aedes japonicus | reverse complement strand
TATTCCTTCCATCAGATTTCAACTTGATTTTCAACTGAAAACATTATCCTGTTGACCATAATCGCATCCAAAGAATCATTCATTGCCAGTTGAACTGCCTGCTTCACCCAAAGTCTGAAGTAAACAACGCTGCTAAGGTGAGACATAAAAGTCTTGTCATCGATTCCGGTGGCGCCATCCGTTTGTTAGTGATTGTACTATTCAACAGTTAAAGGATCATCATAAGCTATCAGGTTGCGATTCTAATTATGCTGTGTGTGAGAACTACGAAGTCAAGTTCGGCAGATTCTGCTCGGCTCAGTTTTGTCTTAAGTGCCCGAACATGCACAGAAAAAAAACAATTAATTTTAACAAGCGTGTAAAATTTCCCTTCGTTTAATTTCAAGCCATAGGAGGCGTAAGCAACGAAATTGTTTGCAATTTTTCATGTGCCATACAACAATGTTTGAAGTCTTTTATACAAGAGGCTAGACTCCGGCGTTATCTGGCTTAAAGTTACATGAAATATCCCATTAATCTCTGCCAAATCTAGCATTCCCTTTATGTGCATTAGATAACGCGGAAAATTCAGTGTTTATTTTTATCTGTGTGGATAGTACCACATTTGCGAAGGTTTCAAGCAACACTAATTGGTTCTGGGTGTGTAACGCTTGCTGGAAAACGATGGAGCGCGATTCATGAATGCTATGGTTTCAAGGTATGTCGACGTATCTTAAATATTTGAAGAACTGAAGAATGAGATTTGCTGTAGCGTGTTGGATGAAATATGACTTGAAATTTGCACGAACTTCAAGCAACTGATCGAGGCTGTACGAAAAACTCGAGTAACTATTCCAACTGTTACGTTTTTCAGGTCCTCTAAGAGGAATCGTAAGAACGACGAACGAAATTTGAACCGATTCCGAAAAGGACATCGCAACTCCGTCGTGGAACTGACTGTTTAGGGGAACCTACAATACATATCCCTTGAAACTTCTGATGGGTTACAGAGTAAAGAGTCACCCACAATCGATACGTTGCGGATGCGTTGATGTTAATTTGACAGAAAACCTATGGGAAAACTGTAAAATTCACGCAAACGCATCCGCAACATATCACTTGTGAGCCAGCCATAAGTATCACAACGGTTAGGCTTTAATAATTTGAAATTTGTGAAGTTCGTTCTGAAAGGAAAGGATGTGCGGTTTTTGAACTTTGAACCATACAAAGTAGGGATGCAGGATTACACTGGGCGCAGTGAAATCTCGTTCAGAGAGTTTGAGGAAAGGTGCATTCTTAGAAAGGTTTTTTGGAAGACAGCCTTCCTAACAATACCCGATACAGGATGCAACAACCCGAATATTCCAAGCAATGCAGAGACGGCCTTCATTATGGATCAATAACGATGAACGATGCTCACCATACCTCGACGTTCCCCGAATACCCGAATGAAACCAACCAGCAATATTTAACGGTATGTTATCAAAATGTGAGAGGCATCCGTACCGTAGCCATATACTTATTCTAACACCAGTAGGTCCCGAACAAATAGGATTTTTTTTTCTTTGCTCAGTCAGTACTAGCATATCGGTACCATAGACTAACTCTAAGACCAGTAGGTCCCATACAAAAACGTTTTTTTTCTTGGCTCAGTCAGTACTAGAACATCGGTCCCAAGCTCAGTCCCAAGCTTAATAATGCGCCCCTCATAATGAACTCACATGAACACACTCTCAAATATTCTGTCAAAATAACACAGCAAATCAAAACAAAGGCGCAAATATGTATAGCAAGGTGCTGGCTTCAAGGTGTACTTCGGACCAAGGGATTCTACAACAGAGAACCAATTTCAAATCGCTAGTTGCATATTGATTGTTGCTAAACCTGACGAGCTCTTTCTGTCGCGTTTTGCCTGCAGATGTGGCTTCGTCCTGAAATTGCTAGGTAATATGAAGCAAATAGCTGTACGTTTAAAACTAAACAAGAAGGCGTGCTTTGTGTGCGGAATTTATCTTGGATCCAACTCGTTTCCGGAATTGTACTCAGCGCATTCTGCAGCAGTCCAGCAAATCGGTGAAAGTGCTTCGGATTCTGATAGTATTGTCATCGTTAGAGATTACAATCTACCTCAGGTCCTATGATGAAGTGATCAACAGCTTGCAGATACAACCTGCTAGTACCTCGAACATCCGTGATGATTTCGATTTTAGACGTCGTTGCTTTCCAGAAGTGAATAAAGGCCCAAAGGTAATATGAACGGAAACGGAATGGAAACGGCAAGTTTGACAGTTGTCACAAAAGACGTCGATATGTCCATTTAAAATCAACCTGGATGTAATCAGTTTTCTATCTGACAAGCAGGTTTAGTCAGATTGGGCTCTTCCGCTGCCGTTGCCGTTCTGCTTCCGTTAACAGCCTTAACGCTATCATGGACAACGATTGGATTGAAGTGTTTCGTGCAAAAAATACGGATGAAACGGTACGTATTTTTAATGAGAAATTGTATTAAAAGTTGTACGGAATCAATTTGCACCACATTTAAATGGCTGTAACTTTTTACCCGTCGGGTATTGTCTATTGAAATTTTGGGTGGAGTTAGTTCAATGTGTGTTTGTTTACGCTGTGTGAGTTTCACTAGCAGATGTGCAATCGTTGCTAAGATGTACTCGGAAGAACAGAAGCGGCGCAAAGAAATTTTGCGCACGTACCTCGAAAATTCGGATCTTTCTCATCGTGCCATCAGCAGGAAGCTGGGAATGGTACATTCTACGGTGTCTCGTGTTTTAAATCGGTTCCACGAATGTTTGACCATCAATCGGAATGAAAAAAGTGGCAAAAATGGATCTCCGTATAGTGTTAAAGATCACAAGCGGGTAGTTCAAGCTTTCAAGAGGAATCCCAACAGTTCAGTTCGAGATGTGGCGATGAAACTGAATCTAACCGAAACTTTCGTGCAAGATGCGAAAAAAACGTACAAAATGCAAAAGGCGCCTAATCGGGATGAACGGCAAAATACGATAGGTAAAACACGTTCACGGAAGCTCTACACCCAGATGTTGACGAAACCACATTGGATGATAAAACGTATGTAAAAGCAGAAGATGTCAAAGTTTGCCAATATATATATATATATATATATATATATATATATATATATATATATATATATATATATATATATATATATATATATATATATAAATTGATTTGGCAAGCAATTTGCTCGTGTGGAAAGCGGAGCAACCCATTTGTGACAACTAGAACGGTCAATGGGCAGGGTACTTAAGGAATGCCTCCAAAAGCGGCTACTTCCTCTTCTGAGGTCACACGATGGTCCTACGATTTTCTGGCCGGATTTAGCCTCGTGTCATTACTCGAAAGAGGTTTTGGAGTGGTACAAGGCTAAAGAGGTACATTTCATGCCGAAGCTTCCCGTGCACCCTTTACATTATGGAGGAATATGTTCCACGTAGATTATTCGTTTAAACAACCGCGGTGGACTTCTGAGTTACAGCATCCCCGTAACATTGTGCGAAAAAGCTCGTAAACGCTATTTTCGATCACGGACTACTGTGAACCGGACAAGCTACAGATCCTCGAAACACATTAAGCCTATTGCAAGGACGCTGCATTTCGTAGCTTATATCAGACGATACTGCACTTTCGTGATCCTCATCTTTCTAGGGCATGCTGTTCAACACTAGTATACAGCACGCAAGATGAACTGAAATGATTTCATAAGGGACGTATGGCCAGCTTTCAGTGGCCCAAAATTTTATCATTGCATTGGGTAGACATGGACAGCGATAACTGTCCGATTAGCCGGTCCTGCAAGACTCTGTCTCCCGAATCACAACCGGGCGGGCTGTGACGGGTGGACAATGGCCTGTCCGAACCACCAGTTGAGAGCTCTATGAAAACTGAAATCATTTCGGTTCATCTCGCGTGCTATATACTAGTGTTGATATCAACACTAAATGAAGAAGAGGCACGAAAATACAGTACAAAGCAAAATTCTGAAGAGGGTGGAGCTCAATTATAAAATCAGACAACGGCCACAAAGCAAAATAATTTTGTAACTGGGGGTGTGGCTATTTCTGTATTCATATTGGAATAAAACTAAAATAAATAAAAATAAGAAGACAATTTGAAACATTTGTTACCCGTTTTTGATGACCCGGACAGGGAAAAACATATATTAATCCTGTTCATATGGAGATTTGTATGGGAGCAAAAGTAGGTCATTTTTTAGTGAAATATTGAACTACTTATAATAATAGCACTTAATTCTAATTTTCATCCAAAAATTTTGCAAGTTTTTCTAATTCTTTTATTTGACATCTGTACCTTGAAAAACATTGAACCTGTGTGAGTTAGGTTGAATAGCCATTTTTATTAACCGAGATACAGTATTTTACTACCGACAAAAAGACATGAATAAAAAAATAATAACGGAAATTTTAATGTCCTAATTCTGTCCTAATGTCCGCTCAAAACGATAAACTAGTTGGTTAGTTGATCTACTTCGACAAATAATATTTATAGTATTTGAAAGGTTAGGGGTCTTTGCAAATTTGAACTTGCAACTTTCATAGATTCTCGATCAAAAATTGAATTTGAAATTCATGTCAGTTTCTCGCTGTTAATACTATCTCATACCCCCGTTTGGTTCCGAATGAAGTTACGTATTTCTGGTTCTGATCACCTTCGTAAATACTGCAGGCATTGCAATGGCATAGCTTTTGGATCCCCAAGACACGATTCTCATCTGGTAGCCATCACAAATAAGTGGTCTCCGCTGTCACCATTACAAGTATCCATGACCAAGTACGCCACCGGCACTCTGGCATGCTGTAATTAGAAGAAGAGGGGAAAAGACAACTCGGTTATTGAAAATCGGACAACTTCGATTAAAACTGAGGGCAAAAAAAAACAATTTCTTTTAAACTCCCACAGCTCTCAATTGAGAAATTTCGTAACCTACAACTTTTTGCATTCGTATGATTGTGTGACAAGTAAACACATACAGGGTGCGTGACGAATTTTTGCAGAAATTTTCAAATAGTAATTTCTCATTGCTTGCGGAACATGATTCAGATATACTTGGAAACACTGGATTGTTTACACTTTTGGGTGTCAGATGTAAACAAACAGTGTTGAGTAAACGTGTCGAATCAAGAGAGCAATCAATCAGCCGTCGTCGTTTGATTGGGAAAGTGTAAATGAGATAATTCAGTCGGTAAATGTTTCGAAAACTGCCGGAACTGCGTAATACAAAAAAGTTAGTGGTGGGTTATATCAGGGATAAAACCACAAGGTTCGCGTTGGACCACGTTGGTTTATAGTCATAATGGTATCATCTAATTTATACGTATCATTAGGTTGGTTAAAATGTTCAAATCAAATAGTTCTATAATTTTACCGTTCCTTAGGGAACGTCCATTAATTACGTCAAGCAAAAATTGACTTTTTATAAAACCCCCCTGCCCCCCTTGTCACGTTTTTTGTGTGGACCTTCAAATTTTTTTGTATCGATCGTCACGTTTTCCCAAACCCCCCCTCCCCCCTTACTGCGTGAGAGCTTGTGTCGAAAACTGAAATCATTTCGGTTCATCTCGCGTGCTATATACGTTAATAGCATAGCACTGAATGAAGAGAGGCACGAAAATACAGTACGAAGCAAAATTCTAAAGGGTCACCCACAATTGATACGTTGCGGATGCGTTGACGTAAATTTGACAGAAAACCTATGGAAAAACTGTCAAATTCACTCAAACGCGTCCGCAACGTATCAATTGTGGGCCAGCCATAAAGAGGGGACGGGCCTCAGTTGATGTTATAGGGTAAGGGGATGTAATGTTAGCCTAGCTCCTTCATTCGGCCTATGTACCAAATGTGTCATTTATTTAGCAATCGCAAAATTAGCAAAATTATGCTGCCATTAGCATGATAAATGTAATCCGAAGCAATTGAGACAATATTAATCATCTTATAGTTGTTCACTTCCGCGTAATTTTCGGTTTCTTGAACTTTTGGGGCATCATGATTTCACTGGTTATGCTGAACCGATGATCTACACGATTTCAAGTGATCTAAATTTGGCTTAATTGAATCGATAAAGCTAGTAATGCAGTCTGGATGTGCAGAAAATAGTTACACGTTACAAAGTAACTGTTCACATAGCTAAAATTACAATGATTTTACAAGATAATCATTGACCCAATGTTGGGTACATATTATTTTGTATGTTCCCAACTCTGGCCTGTTGTATCAATAACGTAGTAAAAAGGTTGTTATTGGTAAAATGTCAAGTGGAAATGCATGAATTTGCGGTTGTTTATATTCATGTTGCTCATCTAAACACAAATCGAAGAGACAAAATCATTGTATAGTGAATTATAATGTTTTCATTATTGAATGGCTGATAAATCATATATGAACATTATTTAAGTGTTTCGAGGCAGTTTTACTTTAGTTTGTGTTCTGAAATGTTGTATTAAGTAAATCCAGTACAGCTAGCAATGCCTTAATTCTTAAAATTAGAAAAAAAAAACCGAACAAAGACTGCATTTTGTAATAAATCCATCTAATGGGACGAAGTTGCATCAACGGATAGACCCATTTTGATGCTTATAGACCGACATTAAATCCACATCCCTCTAAAGTTTACGGCATTATAAAAATAGTTGTGTAACTTTTCGTGATACATGCTACCAAATGTCTTATCAAACTTATCTTTGCAAGTGTATAACTAGTTGAATCTCGCTTACAGCTTAAAAACTTTTCTGAGTTATAACGAAAAATGTGATCGCTGGTTGCATAATAGGCTGAGTCAAGGGACACATACCCTATATTATTTTCGCTATGAACAGAGTTCAAAAGTAGACCAACAAAAGAATCGCCAAGGTTCCATTTTCTTCAAGCAACAGATCATACTTCGAACTTGCAACGGAAGCTTTGTATAACTTTGTTCAAACGGAGTCAACTGTCCTGTTCTATGTACATGATATCGGCTTCTCTCCATGCCGAGTGAACGCCCCACAACAACGTGGTTGCTTCGCGCCGACAGCAGCAGGCTACAGGCCATGCTGCCTTGTCCTGGGATGCATAGTTGACGTAACCACCATCGGTGTGGTTGTTGAGAAAACGCGTTTTTCCGAGTTTAAGCTGAAATTCAATGTATACCAACAGAAATGGCCAAATGTCCTGTCCATTTTATAAAGTTTTACTAATAAAAGTGGGCCAGCAAGATAATTACAATAGTTTCATTTTTTTATCATCTTTAAAGCGCATACGCCAACTTATGCGAATAAACAGTCCACTGCTGAAAAAAAACTATCAAATTTCATAAATTACGCCTTATGAAGTATCGGAAATGCTGGTTGTTTAGACTTCATAAGATTATAATGTTAATCATAAGGACTCTTATGACTTTCTTACTTACTCATAATGATTTTTTCTATGAGTATCATTTCCACAAAAGTACCTTATGATTTTCATATTCATCAGGTGGATGAAAAAAACCATAAGATAATTTAGTAAACCAACAACAATGGCGCACCAAGGAATGTTGTGGAATGGATGTTGGGATCATCTTCAAAAAATAATCACACGAGGTAAGCCTATTTACGCTCATTTTAATCACCAACATCTATCCAAAGTGGTGGATCTTATACCTATGCCCATCAAAGGTAACCATCTTATAAGAAAATGTAATAAAGAAAGCCTGAACTACTTGTTAGCAATGCTTTTGCTATTACCGTTAAAATAATCAAGGTTAATTCATTTTCCAACCCGGTTGTTATCTAAGTGTTTTTTTATCCCTACAGAGACCACCATGTTTATTAGCACCAACAAAACCTTGTCTGAACGACGGACATGTAGTATATCAAAACACTTGGACTTCATTATAACGTTAGGATTTTTTTCGTTGATTCTGGAGAAATCGACCATTAATTCCATTTGATTATTCCAATGTTACATGCATACTTCAAGAATTGTAAGAAGGTACTTTTTCTATACAAATAAAGATTTGTTGGCCTCACTACTTTTATTATTTTAAAAAATCAAGTCATTCTTCTGAACATAATATGAAAATTTTACCTAAAAATTAATTTTAAAATGCATAACGCACACGTTCAGTTAACATAATCAATAATAATGTGTTTCATAAGGTCGTGTAATGAAACTCATGTAATTATCATATCTAAAACATCGCTGGTAATGAAGAAAACAAACATCGCATTCGCGTTCATAAGGTATAAGTATGAATTTCAAACCGATTCCTTGTGGCTAAATTTCATAAGGTTTTTTAATGAACTTCTTAAGATTTTTTTCGTCAGTGTCATATTACTGAACGTTTATTCTCCTAGTTTGGCGTAAAAACCAGACTGCTGTGTTCTGAATAAAATGTCATTCATTAGGCTTTCGTCAATTAGCTTCACGAATACCAACGAAAAGTTTCAACCAGTGAAGCTCCCATTTGATTTTGCCGATATCTACCATAGGACTTATCAATCCAGAAAATATTCGACTCTTTCAAAGAGCGTCAGTTGAAAAAAAACAAGAATGTTGCAGTTACAGTTTCTACTGTAAGGTGTTGAGAGACCTGAACATAAAATTAACCCAACTGGGGCATGAAGAGTGCAAACGTTGTCAAGCCCATCGTGTTCACGAAAAGCAGACAGGGCACTCTGCTAAAGCTGATGATAGTGATCAAGGAGTATCAACAACGAACGAAGTTCAATGCGAGTTGTGTATGAGTTGGAAGGATCACGTATCACGAGCGATTGCTGGGCGAGATGAATATGATAGCGATCGCTCAAATGCGAAAATTGACATGTCGGTTTTCTCTGTTGATCTGCAAAAGGTAACCTTTTATGTCAGTCGTTGTGAATTATTTATATCTTATTTTATGACTGTAGGTGGTCCAGTTTCCAGGAATGGAATCATTCAAAGAAGTTATTTTTTGCAAAAGAATCGTCGCATTCAACGAAACATTTGCTCCCCTTGGAGGCTGTCTAAATGTACCCGTTTATACCTTTTTGTGGAACGATGTGATTGCAGAACGGAAAGCTTATCACATTGCCAGCGTTTTTTTTTTTAATTTTTCGTTTCTCTTGGCTAAAATGCCGTCGTTACTTTGTGGCTGGACTATTGTTCAGGACAAAACACAAATTGGGATTTGATATTACTGTTTGCTTTACTTATCAACTCGCCAACTTTACTTATTGAAACTGCTCAAACTAATTTGAAGTACCTTGAGCCTGGGCATTCTTATATGTCAGCGGATTTATTTCATGCATCGGTTGAGCGCACGATTAGAAACGTTCATCGAAAAGAAGTTCATAATTTTCCAGATTTTGTCAACTGTGTGAGAAACTCAGGCATTAAACTACATGTTGTCTGAAATGGAGCCATCAGATTTCTTTGAATGTTCTTTCAAATTCAAGCAATCTATTCTCACCAAGCTTAACAATGATAAACCGAAGATGGCAAACATCAAACATGCCATCTTCTCCAGAGGAACATATGATATTCAGTACTCGTACAACTATAACGAAGATATGAAGACTTTGGGACTACTGACAAAAAAATAGATGATAGATGTTGAAAAACTGTCTTTCAATTTGACCGAGCAGTTTCAATACCAGAAAAAAGCCAGTGGGATAGGAAAATCTAGACATTCTTCTATCATCAAAAAACTTTTGCTTTTCATACCGCGAATACTGGATTAATTTGCCTGAAAACAATAATGAAGGATGTAAAGAGTAAGAGAGAATTAGTGGTTAATACAGTTAAGTAACTCGATTCAAACATAAACTGAAATATATAGTATGTTATGTTGAATGCTTAAGTCGTTATTGATGGTTTACTCAGAGCTTTCTATGCCAAAGTTGCCGTTTATGCATTCATAGCATTGTGTGGCTGGTACAACGATACTCATGCCCAGGAAGTCGAGAAAATTTCCTACCTGTAAATTTTCATGGAGCGTACCAAGAATTGAACCAAGAGCACCTTCAGAATGGTCTTGCATTGTAATCCTACGCGCATACACGCAGAGTTTTTGAAGGCCCTAACGAAAGCCGAGGTAGTTTTATGGAGGCATTTTAATTACTCGGAAAGCCGCGAACTTTCGGAACATGTACAATAAATGATGACGTCAATTTCAACACCCACTTACTGATTCCTTATGCAATTTTAATACCTGTGGTTTCCGATTATATATCAAAATTCCAAGCTCTTCCTTTATCATTTCTCGCCAAGGAAAAAATTCATCAATTCTAGTTACATTTTCAACTCAGATGTCTATGAAGGCAGTATGAGGATACAGTATCCCCACTGACCGTAAGGAACCAGCCAGGTGATTTCCAGGGGTCGATAGATGGCAAGTATGTATGTAATCTCTAATCTGCTTTCCTGGTGCTTCCGCTTCGCTTAAAGCAACCGCGTGATGTGATATTTGGTGAGACGTCTTTCATGCGACCAAATGGTGCTTACGCTCAAATCATTCTTTTCAATTTATCTCACAACTTTTCGAAGAAACTTTTTTGTTTTTACTTGAAGACAATGTATTGCAGGTAAAGAATGCAAAAAACGAAAAAGTGAATTTTGGTCGTCTTGGCGCCACGTCAACTCATGCATCCCAGGACAGCTGCAGGTGGCAGTGTTGTTAGAAAAAACAGTCCTATGAACCGTTCGTTTGGATTGTTATCAGTTTTAGCTTAATAACTTTCTCCACAATCGTCGGATCGCTGCAGTCTTGAAAGAAAAGTTTGGCGGATTCATGTCCTTTGGAATAAAATGGACAGAATTGGCCTCATACCACTCCAGGACACTTTTAGTATAGTGGCATGATGCCGAATCTGGCAAAATAGCGGAACTCGTTGAGTTCACTTATTTTTAGATAGCAACGGGTCACCTCACCAGGATATTCTATGTAAAGTAGTTTTCCCATATAAAATCCTATGCTTAAAATTAAAACCATGTTGCGCAATACCAGTTTTACCAGATCAGGCTGAAATTTGCACCTGATTGATATATGGACCAAAAACAAAGTTAGAAGGAACTGAATCGTTGAATTTTGACCCAAACTGGTATGCACCTATGCTCAAAATGTATGTTGCTCTTGATCTAAAGACTGAGAGAAAAGTAGGCCCGGCTGAGCGTGGACGTATTTTCGCTGTCATTTTATGTTTCCATGTTTTAGATGAGAAGAAAGTGCACTGGTTACATCCTGTTTGAGGATTCATTTAGTAAAATAATAAAAAGTGCACTCGAATGCATAATAATAATGATAAGATGTTGCGTGGGATATCAAGAAATTCTTTGCTTTTTCGAGGAGGTACATACGTATGATGTGACGTGAAGAAGGAAGTCTTGAGGAAATTTGTCAGCGATGAAAATAAAAGTTATTTGCAGAAAGTTTGAGAAATGAGTTTGCTGGCATGCGCATAATTTCAGCGCTGATCTCTTTGTGAATGTACTTCAGTTGAAACGAAACAGAAAGCAGCTGTATGTGATAAGTTAATTCATTTGTTCCGTAGCTAAAAATTGTGGTTACTGTTATCTTTCGATTACCCGATGATCATTTTTCAAATGTAAGTAAAAGCGAACACACGAAATTATTGCGACACATTCAACAGGGCATAACATTTTTACCAACTGGGTGAAAATCAACCAAATTTTGCACACTTTCTCAGTGATGTGTATTGTTTACATGCTGTCAAACTCGAAGTCGTGTTTTTCGATTCAACGAAAATGGAGGTGAGACCAACGCGAGTCGAGAGAACAAATTCTTTCCAAACGCCTGGAATTTCCTGACCTGTCGCACCAGCAGTTGGAAAAATGTTGGGTGACATTCACCATTCAACCGTCTCCAGAGTGTTGAAGCAGTTCCAGGAGCGGTTGACGTTGGACCACGGCAAAGGGAGCTGGAAAGAAAACCGGGACCGGAGAACAAAGACGGAGGGGAAAAATTCACACGGAAGGTCGACTAAATCCCAACGTCTCAAGCCGTGATTTAGCTAAAAAGATCAATATCGCAGAGCTACGTCCCGAATGCAAAGAGAAGCTGGACTACATACATACAAGGTACAGAACTTCTGCAATACGGCTGGGCGTAACAATCGACGGCTAAAACTCGGACACGGAAGCTCTGAAGGTCTTGCAGCTGACAAAATATGGCTGCTGTGTGATGGACGGCAGAAACGTATATAAAAACCGATTTCAAACAGATTTCCGGGGTTGGAGTTTTTCGCTTGAAACAGTTATATGTGGACGACAAAATTTAAAGAAGAAAATGTCGAAGTTCGCCTCCAAATATCTCATTGGCAGGCCATCTGATCTGCGGACTGAGGGTGAGCCTTTCGTGACAAAGGGCACAGTAAATGACGAGATCTACAAATCTGAGTGCATCGAGCGCCTTTTGCCGTTCTTGCAGCAGCACGACGAAGTTCCGCTATTTTGACCAGATTCGGCATCATCCACTATACTAA
>JASCZW010020304.1:0-12462 GCA_034211315.2 Aedes japonicus | reverse complement strand
TGATGTCCTTTACGAAGTGAAACTTGCTAGCAATCTGTTTCGTTCTGTTGCTGAACTTGCCAATGTCCAGCATCTTCAGGGCGCTTTGAGTTGTCCTCGAACAACACCGGATTTTGATGGTCTTCACCGAAGTCACCAAGCAGACGTTTTAACCACAGCATTTCCTGTGTAGCTTCCGTCAAAGCCACAAATTCCGCTTCTGCAGTGGATAGTGAAACACATGACTGCTTCCTGCTTGCCCAGCTAATCGTACCACCGTTGAATTGGATCACCAAACCGCTATTGGATTTTCGGTCCTCTTTGCACTCTGTCCAGTCAGCATCCGAGTAGCCAATCACACCTATTTGACGAATGTTGTCACTAACACGCAACCAGTAGTCACACGTTCCCTTCAAGTATCGTGCAACACGCTTCAGTTCCTGCCAGTCACTCTGAGATGGGTTGCTCGTTCAGGTGTGGCTCAGGATTGACACCGCTGAAGAAATATCCGGCCTTGAATTTACCGAAACTTAAAGGAGCTGCCCCAACAGCTTCTGATACTCTACAGGTGATGTTTGGCAGAGGTGAACCAGGATCCTGCTTCCAATATCCTGGGTCCAATGGAATTTTCGAATCCTTGGCATCTTCGAAACCACACGAACCACACGAACGCTCAATCCAGTCGTCGACATATACCAG
This sequence comes from Aedes japonicus, assembly GCA_034211315.2. Classification (NCBI taxonomy): domain Eukaryota; kingdom Metazoa; phylum Arthropoda; class Insecta; order Diptera; family Culicidae; genus Aedes; species Aedes japonicus. Next base: position 11,784 of record JASCZW010020304.1, on the reverse strand, counting down.
TACATAGCACCAACGATTGTTTTCCTTTTTCTTGTAGAGGTATGGATCAGAATCATACCGTTTGAATCCCAAGCGTTCCAGTTCGGCGTGCAGTACGCCGTTCTACGATCTGGCCGCTTGCTTCAGGCCATATAAACTTTTTTGCAACTTGTTAACTTTTGCTTCTTCCCCTTGCACGACGAATCCTGGAGGTTGACGAAGGTACATCTTCGTCGAGATTTCCATCATCGTCATGTGTACCAACTGCTTTGTCCCGACACTCTGGTACACTCCAGCACCGATTCCATCCGCTAGACTGATGCTGTCCTTGAACGCCGTGTCTAGTTCTCCCAGCAGCGATGCGTTGTTGGTCATGTGAGACGTGGCGCCTGAGTCAAGGAACCAAAGATCACGTTCCGCCAATCGTTTTTCTACAGTAAAACATACCTCCGGTGCTTTGGTCTTCACCATCTTAGCCTTCTGTCGAGGTTTCTTCTCTGATTGCTTCCGATCCCTGGCTAACTTTTTGCAGTCCCGACGAATGTGCCCTTCCATGTGACAGTAGTGGCACGTGATTTTAGATTTGTCCATGGGTACCACCGATGAAATGTTTCCGGTTCGCAGAGCCTTTTCTTCCGACTGGTTATCCACGCGACGCTTCCATTCGTGCAGTAGCTTACCCTTCACGTACTCCAACGTTAGGTCCTCTTCCGGTCGACTCTCGAGCGCAGTGATTAAACTGTTGTGTGATTAGGGAAGGCTTGAAAGAAGCATGGCAACTATCCAACTGTTTGTCAAATTTGTCACTTCGTTCAAATGATTTGACATACTACCACCTTCGTGCAACCGTTGCGAGCATAACTTTCGTAAAACGTGACTTTACTTGCCAACGATGATCGCTCGTGGTACGCCTTGAGCCCGCCCCACATATCTTTGCTTGAACCGGCTCTGATAATGTGGCACAGCTGGCCATCGTACACCGACAAGCCGATTAACGCTCGTGCTTTTGCGTCCTTCGCCTTCCATACGGGATCCGAGTTTTCAGGTTTCTTTACACTCATCACGTCGAACAATCCTTCCTGGATGAGTACTAACTCCATCCGCAACTTCCAAACGGTGTAGTTGCTGTCACCAAGCTTCTTCAGGGAAGTCTTCAGATCGTTCATCGCCGAGGAATTTTCCGCTTGATCCGCTTGAAAATGGTCTTCGGCTTCTTCAAAATTTCGTTGTCTTCTATTCGACAGGGTTTTTTGCAGGCCCTTAACCTATTGAGTTTCAGACTTGGGAGTAAACTAGAAAACGTCTTTACGTTAACAGGTTTATTTCTAGAATAACTAAATTGTAGTTAGTAGTAAAATTGATCTTTATTTTCCTTGTTTGTCTTATATACTAAGTTTACATTGTAAGTGTTTTAGCCCATTTGGGCTCTTCAGCTTTGTTTTATGTTTTAGTGTGTTTAGTGTGTTTAGTATTAAATGTATTTCAGTTCCAGCCCTTGGGGCATTGTTAGTTTCAAAATTTGATAACCTACCATAATTTACAACTAAAACTACAATTTGAAAATCCTAGGGGTGGGAACCAGATTCCGGATGATCTGGTGATCCGATGTCAGGCAGCGTGCCCTGTACCGATTGATAGACTCACTAAAGCGATCGTCGAGCATTTTTATCTCGGCCAGACGGTGGACCTCAGATGTTCTTGTCCTCGGAGGGGTGTTCATTATCATCCTGAGGAACTTGTTTTGTACTCTCTGAAGTTTCAGGAGATGTGTTTTTGCACAACTCTCCCAGATTGGCATTGCATACTCGATGACCGGAAGTATAATTTGCTTGTAGACAGCAAGCTTATTTTTAAGGGATAATGTAGACCTTCTGTTGATCAATGGGTACAGTAGTTTCAACAGAGTATTACATTTTGTGACAGTTTTGTCAACCTGATCCCTGAAAATAAGCTTGCTGTCTAAATGACACCAAGATAGACAGCTGATTTGGTCCATTCCACCGTTGTGTTGTTCAGGCTTATTTTACAATTCTCAGGCGGGACAAGTCTGGGAGAATTAGAATGTGGAAACAGGATGACCTGGGTTTTCGCTGCGTTGATACAAATCTTCCATTCAGTGAAGTATTCTGACAGAACATTCAGGCTTCGCTGCAGTTTCGCGGCAAGCGCTCTTATTACCCTACCATTGTGGACGACTGCGGTATCATCGGCGAACAACGACAGAGATCCATTTTCAGGAGCGGGGGTATGTCCGAGGTGAATAGATTGAACAGAAGTGGACCTAGTATACTTCCTGCGGAACACCGGCGGAGATCTCCTGACTACCGGAAACTGCACCATGCAACGAAACACGGAATGTCCTGTCAGAGAGATAATTTTTAATAATCTTCACCAGGAAGATTGGAAGATTGTATCGCTTGAGCTTGTACACCAAGCCATCATGCCACACATTATCGAAGGCCTTCTCGATATCGAGAAGGGCCATAGCGGATGTTTTCGAAACAGACTTGTTCCGCCTGAGGATGTTCATGACTCGATTAAGTTGATGGACTGTAGAGCGACCATGCCGGAAACCGAACTGCTCATCCAACAGGATATTGAGCTCGTCAGCAGATGTTAGGAGCCGACGGTGGATCGCTTTCTCAAACAGTTTAGATAGACCTGAGAGAAGGCTGATTGGTCTGTAGCTTCTGGAACATGAAGGATCTTTCCCAGGTTTCCGAATGGGATGACTTTGGCTGACTTCCAGCACGATGGGAAGTAGCCAAGACGGAGGCATTGGTTAAACACCACCGCCAGATGGTTGTAGAACTGGGGCTCAATTGCTTGAGCTCCAAGTTAAAAATGTTGTCGAAACCGGGGCCTTCATGTTCTTAGAGGTCTTGATATAAGTCAACAATTCGTCAGCTGAGATCTCCAAATCTTCGGAGAAGTCGTTAGGACTTTGGTCGATGTTAGTTATAAGCGCGCTAACGGCAGCTTCGTGTGGACTGACGATGTTTTGACCGAGATTGTGGGAGCTGACGAAGTGTTGACTTATCTCATCAGCCTTCTCTGCAGGTGTTATCAACCGATCCCTTGAGTCATTGACGTCTAGTGGGATCAACGGTGGAATGGGCCTTGGCTTAGTTTTTAAAATTTTTGTCATCTTCCAGAACGGCTTAGCACAATCTGGGAGAGAGCGAATTTTGTCAGCGAAATCATTATTTCTAAGGTCCACCATTCTGGCCTTAATAATTTTAGAAACTTGATTGCAGTGACGTTTTAGAGTTGGCAAACCAGTTCGCTGGTATTGCCTCCGAATGGCGTTGCGTAATTGTATCAAATCTTTAGTGGGTCTATCAATAGGTACAGAGTTGCTCACCTGTTCAATCGCTGGGATATGTTGCTCCCGGGCCTGGGAGATCGCCTGTTCGATGGACTGCAGTTGTTGATCGATGTCATCGACCGACTCGAGGTGCACGTTGAAATCGACGGTGTCGTCGACATGTTGTCTGAACCTCTCCCATCTGGCACGATGATAGTTCCGTCTGGTGATCCGATGCCGGTTGACCGAGGACCCAACTTCGGCCACCACCGGATAGTGGTCCGAGCTGAGCTCCTGGTGTACGATCGGCTGGGCGATGTTGTTCCCCATGTTGGTGAGGAAGATGTCGATTGTCGAATGGACCCCGGATCTGCTCAACCGGGTGGGAGTATCCGGGCCCAGGACGGTGTAATGGCCCTCTTCAAGGTCTTCCTGTAGAATAATTCCGTTCCGATTCCGCCGGGTGTTCCCCCAGGTTTCGTGTTTCGCATTCATGTCGCCGGCGATGATGAACTGCCCCTGCCTCCGAGTTAGCTTACGGATGTCGTTTCGTAGAGCCGTTGTTGTTCCGTTGGTGGTACTGGCTTGCTTTGGACAATAGGCCGCGATGATGGTGATAGGGCCAACGGTAGTTTCGACCTCGACTCCGATAGCTTCAATAGACTGCAACTGGAAGCTCGGAAGCAGATGGCAGTTGATGTTGTAGCGCAGGGCGATCGCAACTCCTCCTCCACTAGAGCCGCTACGATCAAGTCGCACAATCCGGTATCCTGGGATAAAAACGGTGAGTTCCGGCTTGAGATGTGTCTCGGTGACGATGGCGATGTCGATGGCCTTCCTGTTTAGGAAGTCACCGAGCTCGATTGTTTTGTTCCGGATGGAACAAGCATTCCAATTTAGGATGTTGATGGTGCGATTATGGTCCATACTTGAAAATAAATTTCATCGTCACGGACGTGGCGGCTTTGAGCTGTTCCTCTTTCGAGCGGCAGGAACGTAGTTGGCGATAGAGCTCTTGGACGAACTCCACCATTTGCTCCGAGTCGTAGAGCTGTCCATCGACCGGTGGTTGCGTGGAGGTACTACAACCAGGATTGCCCCAGCCGTGAGGAGGAGCTGGCGTGGAGGTGGCAGCGGCTGCCACGAATCGATGCTGAACCGAAGCTGACAGGTGGTTTGCATGGCGGTGATTTAGTGGGATCGGTGGTAGGTTTGGCACCTGGTACCGAAGCGCCGGGAAATTTTCTTCATCCATTCGAGGTGGCGGACGGCGTTGCCCAGGCCGGGACTTAGTGGACTGCTTGCGGATTGCCAGAAACTCCGCTCGTTTGGGACAGGTGCGATTGTTACCTAAGTGATTAGCGCCGGAGTTGGCGCACTTTGGGGGTGTTTTTTCATCCATTGGTGCGCAATCCATGGTAGTGTGCGCTCCGGTACGCTTGCCGCAACGTGGTTTCATGTGGCAGTTTCGAGTTCCGTGGCCGAACACAAGGCAGTTGCCACACTGCGTCACGTCGTGCTGTCTCGGGCGATACCGGTCCCACTCAACAATGACGTTGAAAAGGGCCCGTGTTTTCAACAGGTCCGACATCGTGACGGAACCCTTCTCCAGGTGGACCAGATAGAGCTGGTCCCGATGATTTCCCTGTTGCTGTCGTTTTATAGGGAACACCTTCACTGGTTTGAGAGCGGCCGCTTGCAGTTCCTTGGTTATTTCCTCCGGAGTGAATACCGGAAGGCCACGCAGAATCATCTTCAGCGGCTTGTTTCTTGGTGCATCGTGCGTAAAAAACTCGTATCGCTTTGCGACTAGGTGAGCTCCAACAGCACGGTAGTCGGCTTCCGTTGGGCACATGATTTTTGTGCCGGTACTGCACAGCTTGTAGAGCGGATTAACTTTAATCGCTGCAAGCTCCGTTCTAAGGGCAGCGATGTTTCTTGACGTGGTGAAAAGCGGTGGGATCTTCACTTTTTTCGGTATCTCCTGCACCGGGAGCACAGCAAACCGATTGCTCGCTAGTAGACGGTCGTTGGGGTCCGATGAACTGGTGTCGTCGTGCCGTAGCCGTTTGCAGCTGCTTGGTTTTGGCATGGTTTCAGAAGCTGATGCCGCTGGAGTGGATGTCACCACTTGTTGATTTTTTCGACCCATTGCCACGGCAACAGGTCGAGCGAGAAAATTTGCACAACCTTGCAGCGTTTCCTTCTGGCTTGCTATCGCTAATTACTTAGCAAGCGCTGGCGATATTTCACGAACCGGACGCGCAATCGCGGGAAATCGGACGGGGGGAAAACGGGAAAAAAACAAACTTTGAATCGATAGAGCGAAAAACACGACCGAACGTGTCGCTTGTTCAAACTGGAATGAACTAAATTGTATAATTTTCTTAGGTAGACTACTATGATCGAAATCTTTCAGCGTTGCTAAGTAATATAAATAACGAACAAAACCCACCATCAGCCCTGTGTATTCCATAATCTATTAGAATCTTATCTTGAATAGGATTTCATTTTCGGACAGCAGAAGAAAAACAAAAATCATCCATTTTTCATTAGATTATATTTCGCTCACAAGAAAATAGATCCAAGGTGAATTTAGTTAAAACATACGTTTCGCTAATGCCAATAAGTAAATTATTATGTGCGTGTCAAAATCATGTAATCACTCAGTTTAAGGTAGTTGTCTTCTTTGTTTCTTAGACTAATCAATGCAGTAGTTTATTATTCGATCACTGGAGGCATGTCAAACAAATCCCAAACAAGTTTTTTTTTTTCCACAAACGAAATAATCTTTGTGCACTATGATACATGGCCTTTTGAACTAACAGTTTTCACTTCTTTTTTGTTGTGCTTGTGTTTATTTGTGCGCAATTGATATCGCCAGTAAAATGGCGTTGCAGTTCATTCTAAAAACTAGTACGGTTGTTTCATTAACTGGTTACAATCTAGGCTTATTCCTGAAATGCGGATCACCGGTGTGGCACTGTCTGTTCCCACATCGCGTGTCGCGATTATCTACATTTATATTCTATGAGAAGTTGTTGTCACTGCTTATTAAACTCGGATTTTACATTTTAGGTGTTTGTTCATCGAAGCATTAGAATAAATGTAATGCTCGCAATTTTTGCGCTGGTTTTCTATCCACGACCCCGGCACAGTTACAGTTCAGTTCAGTTCTTATTCCAAGGTCTCCCTTTCTTAAAGAGATCGATTACTTTATTGTTTTTATTTTTTTACATTACACTACTAGTACAATATCGCAATAAAGGGTTACTTAACTGTTATGATAAGGTTTGTTTTAAAATGCAAAAACTAGCCGAAGATAGTCGGCTTTCAAGGGTTGAGGAGAAAAGCTATATCACAAATTAAAACTAAAACTTGAAAAATGGACTGAGAAATAAGGAAATCATGTTTGTAAGAGAGTAGATCTGAATCAGTTTGCTTCTCTATAAAATTAATTCTTAGTTAATTGGGCGAGATCGGTAATGTAACCGATCTTGCTGAGACTTTCAAAGTTTCAAAGTTTATTCAAAGATGTGGAATAAAAATTTATCTACAATAATAGTACAGAATTCAGATTTTTGTTCAATAATCCATTTTAAGGAAATGCGTAAAAAGGACTTTAGTTCATGATCGTTTATGTGTAAAAAAAAGGAAAAAGAAAAGCGATATACCTAATTCACACAGAAGACAAACTGTTCGTGCAAAACACGGTGCACTCGTATTCTTCGGTTGGCGTTACTTCTAAGGGTTAATTCTAACTCTACGAAAACTCCTATCGACAGTCTTATGTTGCGCTTGAAATAAATGGTTATAGTTTCATGTGCGTTGAAAGCGAGCTCAGTAGTTTGCTAATAATAAGGCACACAGGGTAGATCAATAGTGGTCGTGATTTTCGCTCTAGCACCGCTATTGGAGAATAAAATGGCGTCCGTTCGCATCTCGCGAATACGAACGGCTTGTAATCGTAATTAAATGCTTGTATCAAAGTGATCGCTGGCCCAAACTCACCGCTCCGAGTGAGTACCAACCGTACGTGGAAGACTAGTTGCAGTCTTAGTAAATATCAGTGTGACTTAAAGCTATTGAAAAAAGTAGATAGAAACGAAAGGTAGATGGAAATCTTGTTCATTACTGCAAACCGTGGTTGGTTGCGGCAACGATGATTGCCGGAGCGGCGCCGTTATCCATATGTTTAGGTGAGATCAGTTGTTGCTGCAGCTGGAACTTGGCATGTTGACTGTGGAGTTCCTTCTGCAGATTCAGGTGCTGCTGCATCTGGATGGCGTTCAGTACGGACTCGATTTTGGCCGTAGCGTGATTCGGTGGGATTTGATTCGGCTCATTGCCGCCGACAATGAAACTCATCGGGTACACTGGGTCTGACTTAGGCATGTAAGATTCGTGGGTCGTTTTGAGGTGGTTTTTCATCTTGTCCGGACGGGAGAACTCCTTGTTGCACACCGGGCAGGGGAATACCTTCCGTTGGGCGCCCTCATGATACAGGAAGGCATGACGCTGGAAGCTGTATTTGTTTTTGAATGTCTTTTGCACGTTCTCCTTGGCACATTCCATACACTGATAGACTCCGTCGCTGATGCTGGCGTAGCGAAAGAGATTCAGACCGCGTACGGACATTTCGGTCAGGGCTTCGGCTTGATCGTCCGATGAGAGATTTTTTCTTCGTGGGCGACGTCTGGCCGGTTGTCGGCCAGATGGAGTTAGGTGACTGTGGTTTCCGTTCGGTTCATCGAAGGAATCCTGCGAAGGGGTTCTGCCCTGAGATAAAGGCGTTTCCGGCGAGCCTATGTCCTGATCTTCGGGATCGCTACCGATCGCCGGTCCGCCTCCATTGCTGTCGCCATTTTCTCCCTTCTGACCGTGAAGAATTTGCATGTTTGCCAAGGAACGATGCTGCAATTGTAGATTCTGAAGGTGCTGTTGCTGCAGTTGATGTATGAGCATTTGCTGTTGTTCCTGATGTTTGTTGTTTGGTTGCGATTGTTGTTGTTGTTGGGTTTGATCCTTGGACGGCGGATCCTGCGGTGGGTTGGTTTCAATGATGGTGCAATCGTCGGAGGCTTCAATCTTCGGTAGGATGAATTCCAGGTCGCTGTCGCTGTCGTCGTCCTCGTCATCGTCTTCGGTGGCATCGTCCGCTTCCATCGGAACGGGTTCGACCGGTTGGGCAGCGGCAGTCGGCTTCGGAGGCTGCGGGATGATGGTGATCTCGGGCTTGTTCGCAAGTTCTGTGAAGGTAGATAGATGGAAGCTTATTTTAGTTTAATCATTCAATGATTCTGCAGAACAAATGGCCGTGATAAGGTGATCGGGGAATCGGAACCAAAAGTGGAAAAAGATTCGTTGCGTTATCACTGTTAACCGGAATCGAAAACAGCCTACACATATATGCTTGAAAAGGTTCTAAACTCGAAAATTGGACTTACTCTCAATCCTCGAATTATAAAGCGATTTGTATACATTTTTATGCAGTCCACGCCTTTGTAGACTACGCCTATATAGGGGTCACTTTACGAGTACGAGAAATTGAGAGCGTAACTAAAGTGGTTAGTTTTGATCGTTAATTACTGAGCCATTCCCCGTTAGATTTCCAAAAAAAAATTGCATGAATTGAATGTAAATATCTCTAACCATTTATTAAATTGTTCAAAACCATTGCTACTTAGTGATAAACTGTTGAAAGTTTCCTAAAGTACTCCAATTGTGAAAATTTAGGACTTTTTGCGGTTTTTCGGAATGTAGACACTGTATATAGACCGGACAACGCAAAATCATACAATCTGCCAACCCTGAAAAATGTCATAAATTTGAGCAATTGATCTGGCACCACTTGTATTTGTACAAACTTGAAGTAAACAGTGCAATGGGCTAAAAAAAAGATTCGGTTTCGGTGTTGGTTGTTTTTTTTGTTTCCATTTGAAGATATTCATTAAAAAGCATAGTGAAAAGTGCCGTATAATAAATGAATTGTTTGGAGCGAAATTGTGGCAATAACTCGCGATGTGAAGTGAATTCTGTGGGTTTCTTCCGGTTTCCAACGAAACATAATATAAGACAGAAATGGCTTGCATTCTGCGGCCTTTCGGCAGATTTTCAGATTCTAGGAAGCCATAGGCTGTGCAGTGTAAATACAAAATACTATAATTTGTTTTCTCCATTACGAATTATAATAATACTTACATTTACTTAATATGGAAGTAGAAAATCTCTTATTTGTTCATAATTGGCTTTTGTCAAAACAATACTTGATCACAATACTTGCTCCTTTAAAGTGAATCACAAGTTGACAGTCCGTTTGGCTGCATTTTTATAATCATAGCATGCAGTGCATTTGACTGTGATCTTTCGTTTGTTTACTTGTTTGCACGGTTTGAATTCTTCCTTTTTTAAAATATCACGCATTGAAAAAGACGTGAACATTAAGGTTTTGGAAACATGGCTACGCGAAAAGGGTGTAACTATGCGACAATTGGCGAAGCGCTTTGGAATTCATCTCGTGAGAGTAAAATCCATCATATCCAAGTTTGCGGAACACTGTTCTTTGGATGAATTGCCAGAGGTAATATCTTCCGGGAAAATCAAAGCGATGCACAGTGGAAAAAAAGTACATGAATCGCGAAAGAATTCGATAATTCAGCTTAATAAAAAGTCATTTTTTTGCGTGACGTAAATAATGGACGTTCCCTTTGTGGTGGTCCGAAAGGGCCCAGTTAACTTGTTTTATTCGAAAGACATCTGAAAAGAGTATGGATAAATGGGCAATATTCCGGAAATATGGGGAAGTGGGTAAAATCAGCAGTATCTCCGTTTCCCGACTCGTACAGTGGCTACAACTACCTCCATTCGATTCATAGGGAAATTCTACATAAGAATAGGCTTATTTTGACTACCGCAGACCCCTCCGATGATAGATTGTTCAGCAATATTCAAAAATACGGGGAATTGGGGCAAAATAAGCCCAATATTTATGTTTTTCGACTCGTGCGGTAGCTGCAACCATCTTCATTCGATTTCTAGGGAAATTCAACCGACCCTCCGACCATAGATTTATGAACAATATTCGAAAACATGGGGGAAGTGGGGTAAAATCAGCAATATCTCCATTACCCGACCCGTGCGGTGGCTGCAACCCATTCGATTCCTAGGAAAATTCTACATAAGAATAGGCCTAGTTTGACTACCACAGACCCCTCCGAGCATAGATTACTGGGCATTATTCGAAAATACGAGGGAATTGAGGTAAAATGAGCCCAATATCTCCGTCCACTGAATTTTGTGGCAAGTGGGACCCCTTCCATTCGATTTCCCAGGATTTTTCACATTAACCACATCGGCCAACGAAACCCTGCTGCAATACAGCGATGGTTCACCGGTGAGCAGAAGTGAAAGACGAAAGTTTTCGATGTGTTGAGGCCCTTCGGACAGACCGAGAATATCAACGCACGAAGGAGAAAAGAGTGCGAAAGATGTCGAAAAGGCGTAGAGGCACTGAGGACGACTTTAGGCGAAATGCCGAACAAAGGTAGTCCGACGCAGAGTTGTTTTCCCCACTATTTCTCTGTTGGCACAGCCCCCCCTCCCATAGAGATGGACTTTTCCCGACGCACGATCTAACGAGGTGGACACGTACACCGTACGACAAGGAGGAAAGAAGTTACGCTGAACGAGGAAGAAAGAAGTCTCAAACGAAGAGTTCGCGCGGCAGTGGTGAGAGGGCTTAGGGTGAAGAAGGTACCCAGACCGGATGGAATCCCTAACGTGGCTCTGAAAGTGGCAATTCAGGTATTTCCGGACATGTTCAAGAATGTGCTGCAGAAATGTCTAGAGGAATGACATTTCCCGGACAGGTGGAAAATACAGAAGCTGGTGAAATTGCGCTGTTATAACGATCGACGCTAAGAACGCCTTCAATAACGTCAGCTGGGAGACTAATGCCAAGTTGCTGCACGAATGAAGGTCCCTGCTTACCTGTGCAGAATGCCGAAAAGTTACTTTCAAAATCGGGTGCTGATCTATGAGACCTCCGTGGGGCGGACTCGGTAAACATGACGGCGGGAGTTCGACAAGGTTCCATTCTTGGCCCAAAACTTTGGAACGGGATGTACAATGAAGTGCTGCCACTGAAGCTTCCCAAAGGCGTAATGATCGTTGGCTTTGCGGACGACATCGCATTGTCAGTGACAGGCGAAACACATGAAGCCCACCAAAAAAACAGAGGTGCTGTTGGTTAGCAACTGCAAAGCGATGCAGCGAGCAAAAATCGTCATCGGAGGGCATGCCATAGCCTCCAAGCGCGTGTTGAAGTATCTGGGCGTGATGATCGACCACCGGCTGATCGTCAACATCCGCGTAGATTAAAGGTTGTACGGAATCAAATTGTACCACTTTAAATGGCTGTAACTTTTACCCGTTGGGTATTGTCTATTGAATTTTGGGTAGAATTAGTTCAATGTGTATTTGTTTACGCCTGTGTAAGT
>JASCZW010020303.1:0-12464 GCA_034211315.2 Aedes japonicus | reverse complement strand
AATCCCTATTCCTATGGTTGACCATAACAAGGGTAATAATAATAATAACAAGGGTTCCCAACCGTTATGTGACCGTCTCAATACCAACTCTATCAACAACAGATAAAATTAAAAAAAATCTAATAATGCCCCAAAAGCTGATCCATGTATTTAACCTCAAATTAAATCATTAAACTTATTTAAAAAAAACACACACATACATTTATCACAAAGCTGAAAAGCCCATTGAGCTTACCCACTAACAATGTAATTTAGAATCGAAGGTTAAAAATTAAAACACGACACAGAAGAAGTCTGCACCTTGAAGACGAAATACGCGTATCTGTCAAGATAAGCAATAAAGGTAGTTGGAATTAAATGGAAAACACTAGTCTTTCTTCTCATTTATATCAACAAAGAACAATTTTAGTAGTAATGGATGTTTCCTCAAGTTGAACAGTCAACACTGAAGAAGTATGCACGGCTATGTATATTTAGGGCATAGTTACTTTTTCAGCAGATGAATTACTGCTTCTACTGAAATATTTCATTGCATTTTTGAAAGCATACATATGGCTTGGGATATTTGTAAATAAAAGGATCGAAAATGTTTAAAATTTCTAATTGTGCTAAGACTTTCATTGTTATTATTATTATTGGATAGAGGATGTTATATCATATTATTTTATTATATGGCATATCTTCGCGTGACATTTAAGGGATATATTTTATTATAAGCACAAATGTGATACCCGGGCCAGGTTTAAACTGGATAAAAAAAAGATAAAAATATTAGAATAAAGATTCCTTGTTGGATTAAAAATCTCAGCCTTCTAAAAATCAACAAAAACAAACAATAAACCCGTGGCTCTCTATAATGTAGCCATTTTTTTTAACGAAATTTTAGGGACCAAATCTGCTGCAGCAAATTCCAAGGTTTAGAAGAATGAAAATAACAATTCTGGATCTGAAAGGCAGTCAGCTCATTTGTTGTTCATTTCCAAAGTCAAGTTCGAAAATGGCATCCAGATGATACTGCATCAATGCTATGTTTCAACTTGCAATGAAGCATTTATTGAGATAATGCAATATGGAAATGCATCATCATATTTTCAATGTAAACGTAATGCTTCATAGCATGGCACTAGTTTAAAAAATGTAATATGGCATTACTTGTGCTGATAGACGGTCGTATTTGTGTTTTGATATAATGCTTATGTTTACTTGGGTGCTTCCGTGCCCAGATCCGTGAACTGCAGTCATGAATTCTAGAAGAAGCAAAAATACACCGTGAACTGAATCACGTAATCATGAACAAAACAGCGTGTAAAGGGAAAAATCCTGACAACGTGAAATAGTTTACGGTTCGTTCTCATTTTCGAGAACGCTTTTTTTCCTGTGTGGTGGAGTTTGCTCGTGTTTAATAAGGATAGTTTTAAACTCTGTTTGATTTGAATCCTGGTGAGTCTGTTTAATTCAATGATTATATATTTTTTATTTCCAAAATTAACCCGAAAACAGTACACAGATACAAATTTGATACTTAATTTTATCATTATTGGGGGTAAAAATAACTATTGCAGTAGTGATTTTGACCCGACTTTGATCATGGTCAAAACTACCATATAAATTAGTTGATTCAACATTTACTATAATATCAAAATAGTCTTTGTTACCATGATAATTGTCAAGAATGCCATCCTCGATGATTGCCTGCTCTTTTAATCACAAATTTCTTTGCTAAAAAAGTTCTAAAAATCATTTTTTAAAAGCACCAGCTATGTCGTTTAACCTAACTTTTACATTTTAAAATAATATGTAGCTTCGAAATTAAACCGAATTGCTCCTCGGGACTAACATTCGTCCACAAGGATCCGAATCCGAATAAAAAAAAATGCAATATTTATTGCTTAAAATATTGAGAAATGAGTGAGGGAAAAATATGGCTACCGCGTTGATTCAGTAACGAATAATTTATTCAATTTTGTGGAAATAATAACGTCCAAAATTCTTAAATGAACATAACCCAATTGTCAGTGAAAATAACTGTTTATTATCGTTCAATATTACCGATATTTTGGGTATTGTCAACGGTACCCAGTTTAAGGCAAAATAAATACCTAATTTTAGGTACTCTCATCTTAGCGGGTAGCGCATAGTTATGACGGACATCTGGGATCACTCTTATTGGAGTGTGCCCAGATAAAATCGTGACTTTTCATACCCTCATGAGGGGCATTTCATTTCGTCAAAGTTGATTAACGGGATTAATGAGTTGAAAACTGTCACATGTACTATGTCCGTGAGAAAGCAGCGAAAACCATCAACGCAATGGACGAATTCAGGATAAAAATGAAGAAGACAGTGAGTGGTGATAAATCTGACAGCTCCCATGTTAAACTATAGAACGTGAAATTTCTAAAATGCTTCTAGAAAATTCAAAAGAAATTCTGATTAAGCAGTTTGTTGTATGATGGAAGAAAAATTCAAAACTACTCAATAAATTAGAAATTAGAAGGAAAAATAATGTATTCCATTTAATTCCAACTACCTTTGCTTATCTTGACAGATACGCGTATTTCGTCTACAATGTGCAAACTTCTTCAGTGTCTCGTACTAATAACTTGACTAGTACGAGGCACTGAAGAAGTCTGCACATTGTAGACGAAATACTATTTTTTCTTCTAATTTCTTGTTACAAGTATTCCACTTAACAGCTCAAACCCTCTAGAATTACTCAATAAAGACATTTGCAACAAAATCAAAATAACATAAAAATAATATACATTAATTGTTATGTTATATATTCTCCGTGCGAGGAGTAACGATTATGATGTAGAAGGAGATGTTCGCTCATCACCATGAGGCACCAAGAGTGAACAACAATGTTTTTGGCTAGAATGAAAGATATGAAGAGAAAGTTTTGATAGTTCCGCTAGTGTGCGGCAGGCTTGGAAATATAGCAGATGTTTTAGGAAAATTGAGCGAAAAGGGCATGTGTACAGTGGTACTCGAACCAACGACATTTTTGCCTAACATCCCATCAACATCCCAAAAAAAGAGAGAGTTCCTCTCCCATGTGCGCATCAGTAAAACAGAGTGCACACAATAGATCGCTAGAATAACTATACAAGCCACAGTGGTACATGAGCCTCTTCCAACCGGACATTTTTGCCTGTTGAAGTGGTGGATTTAGTCCGTGCTTTAACCTACCCCGCAGTGGGATGTTAGGCAAAAATGTCGTTGGTTCGAGTACCACTGTACACATGCCCTTTTCGTTCAATTTTCCTAAAACATCTGCTATATTTCCAAGCCTGCCGCACACTAGCGGAACTATCATAACTTTCTCTTCATATCTTTCATTCTTGCCAAAAACATTGTTGTTCACTCTTGGTGCCTCATGGTGATGAGCGAACATCTCCTTCTACATCATAAAAATAATGCTCTTATTGTACCGTTCTGGATATTTCTGAAATCATACAACAAACCACTTTTAATTAAAATTTAATAAAGCACTTTAAAATTTTCGTCCTATACTTTAACATGGGAGCTTTCATATTTATCACCATTCGGTGTCTTCTTCTTTTTTCAACCTGGATTCGTCTACACACGGTTATTCTCTACGCTAAGATCAGTTTACCCAAATATGGGTAAATAATACCCATAATCGCAAAAAGTGCACATACCCATTTATGGGTACGTTACTACTTACCCATATTTGAATATTTTTTCCCATACAAATTTACTCAAATATGAGTAAAGTCAGCTTTACCCATAAATGAGTATGTGCACTTTTATGCGATTATGGGTAAACTGAGCTTAGCGTGTGAGGTAGTCCTTCTTTGACTTCATTAATGCATTTCAGTGAACATTCGCCATACGTCAAAAAATGAATACTTTTATGCCCAATTCTTATTCCAGTGCGATAGAAAAGAAGCATAAAAACAAGGCTATCATCAAAGTGGAAATATCAATTTGTTCTAGTCCACTGGTTTTATCGAAAAAAAGCGAAAATAAATAAAAATGGGTTCTTGCAAAACAAACCTCAATCATGTACAGGCTACGAGGCACTAATTAGATCATTTAAATTGATCTATATCTATTGATACTATAACCGGAAATGAAAACATTTTCCAGCAAATCTCAACCCCAGCAAGAAGACACATGTGCGGGGTTTTCAGATAAATTGATGCGGAGTGCCTTCGATAAAAAAAAGAAAGCAGATCCGAACTTTTGAGATATTGGCGCTGAGTTTCTTATTTATCTTTATTCCATGAAATGACTAGTTCTTACACACAATCACATTTTAAAAATGCATAAAGTTTCGAACCTCTTTCACATGCTGAAAAAAATCCTAAAATGTGTTAATTTTCTTACGCATCCTTTTTAGGCATTTATGGATTATTCCAGTCGCCCAGCGAAGTGCTTACTTTGAAGTCATAATTACATACTTCAGATTTGCCGTGTATCGCTGCAACCAAACAACTATTGATAAGGATGTTTTTGAAGGTGTTCTTCATCATGACAGCTTGAATAGCTTTATATCAATAAATCTTGGAAATATGCGCTGTGTTTTTTTTACCACAATGTTCATGATAATGAACAGCTTTAACCTCGAGTCTGGTTGTTTAACAAAAACAAACTCAACAGCTTGTTCCCAACGCATTCATTTTTTCCTCGTTTTTCTCGAAAAATTTCAAACAATACTGTTTTAACTTGTTTGCATTCCATTAGTAATTCACCACCCAAATGACCGCAAATGGATGCCTTTCAACCATAATTCCTATCCCTCTGCCGTCCTAGTCAAACAGATTTGGGAGAAACCCAAAATCCAATTACAACTTCCCTTCCTCAGGAGGATTTATATCCCACGTGGATTTTCTTTTCGTCTGCAGCCATAAAAAAAAGAACTCAAACACTGACTGTGCACTGTGCAAAAATTCCAATTAATTCCAATCGTCCGGAGCTAAGCTTCGATTTGCCATTACTCTCCACCCAGTCACCGGTTCTAATTTCTTAGGCGTAATATCTCATCTCCTTCCTAAGCAGCCGCCACTTTTGTCTCTGCCAAACCGCTCACGAAAAGCACTGACGGCTTGAGTTGAAGATGTTTACCAAATGGATAATGCTCCGGCTGCTCATCGGCAGCACCAGCAGGCAGAGATACATGATCCGGTCCTGCCATTTTTATGATGAACCATTCGCCAGTTGCATGCATTCTTCCTTGCGGCTTTGAAAAAAAAAAAACTGACCGATGATGATGATGATGATGGACCAAGCAAGGTAAACGAGAAAGCGCAGGTCGATCTTGTTATGAATAACTAATTTTCTGTTTACTCATTTGCCTTTTTGGCTCTCATTCCCCACCTCATTGTCGGCTCTATTGACACGGGGTCTCAAGGAAGTAACCCGCACCGGTTGATGATGCCGCGCACCTTTTTCCCTGCGTCAGGTTGAGACCAAAAGTGGAAGAAAAATGCGAATATTGGTAATTAATGAATAAACAAAGGATGATGATTTTCGGAGCCTTGCTTGGCATTGCTCTTTTCCTGACCACCGATCGCCGTGCTTCTCCGTCAGGGGTCGTTTCCGAACATATGTTTGTGCATGAGCTTTTTGGGATGAAAGGGATTTTTGATTTGTTTACTTTTTGGTTTTTCGAACGAAATGTTAGAACTGAGTCTCTATTGTTTGGTTTTGGATTTTGTGTTTTTGTGTGTCTTCTTTCGATCTTCCGCTCTGATGGTGCCGTGTTTTGATAGAGGTTTATGTGCTATACTCAACAGGAGGGTTCAGAAGAAAAGTAATTAATTTTTGGTTCAACCGTGAAAACCACTTGCTGAGTTCCAGGTTAGAAAGGATCATAAATCTGATGATGCGACGGTTTTGTATTTTTGCTGCGGTAAGTATTGTATTCAGTTCATTGTTTCGTATGAGATTAGCATTTAGTACACCGCATATTATAATCAGTAGGCAAAGGATTCTTTTGAAGCAAAAATTCATTTATATGTATCAATTTCGATACACCGATATAATCCGTTAGAATATCGTTAATTTTTTATTTACTACTGCTACGGATACATATCAATTTTTGTTTGTTTTCCTCCTTCAAACATATTAAACTTTTAACCTCAAGTACAGAATGAGTAGTCGGTACAATGTTGATTTGTCTACGTCTGTTGCTAGTAATTATATGCTTCATTAGCAACTAGTAAAACTTGTGGCCTAAATATTAGTCCTAGCGCACCCTACACAGAAAAAAATAATGAATCTTACAGACGCTTAAAATTTCCCCTAATTGCAAGCCAAAACAAGCGTAAAGAACTAAATTGCTTGGATTCTTTCAAAGACGACATTAATCCGACAAAATACTGTAAAATGGGTCCAAGAAGTCAGAGATGTGTTTTTTTCTGCATTAATTAATTAGCATGGACAATCAGTGTGGTAGAGTCAATCACACGACTGGTTCTCGTAGATAATGTTAAACCATTTAAGTCATTTTTTCGGATTGTTCGGATATAATACGAGCTAAACATTTTTTATCCAACCTCCGTCTACGATTGCTCCACCTAATCGCTAGGATAATAGATACGTAGATTAAACTTCATCTGTACACTTAGTTAAATACACTTTCAATCTCATAAGAATGCATTATGATTTTTTTTTTGCCACAAGAAATCAGTATAAATTTCATTAATTTTCCTTTTGAAATATAAGGATGGTAAAAAATTAGAGGTAGGCTGAATCAGGGATATAAACGCTAAGCTCACGTATGACCGCGCTGGTGTATGGTAATAATGGTATGATCTAATGTATACACTCTAACAAATAATCAATATTACGAAAGATGTAATCCTTTTTGCACATTGATTCTTAAAGACTCAATGATAAATACGACTGAATTGTATGTTTTATTTGATGTATTGTTAAATCCTAACTTGAAACCTAAACTTATAAATACTTTCACCCTCAAAATCACGTTCCGGATGCTACAACTAAAACAGCTACTAGAATTTATTCTAAAACCTCCAATCTTAGTATGTAATGTGTTAAAAATAACCACTAGACTTAATACTAAGATTTGAAAGTCTTAAATTTTCATGGTCGTCGTCTTTGGTTTTTATAACAACAACGCCGTTGTCATCATACAGGTTTGGGCCGAATTAATAAGATGAATTCGCCTTGGCTTTCTTTTGCACCGATATTTCAGCATGGTCAATATCGGGTGAAAAAGGGAAACACTCATGTTGGAGCGTCAATTTTGACGCCAGCTGTAGTCCAAATCACTTGCTGAAAACAGTTCAAATTTTGTCCATATTAATCTCTGTATTGCTTTAAGCCATGGAGGAACTTTTAATATGCTATCTAAATATTTCACAGCAATACGGTTTTTGAAAATTGGTATGTCCAAAACTGATTGTTTTCACATATGTCATTTAATTATTATATTTAGAATTCAAGTCAATTAAGAGAGTCAATTAATTATTTATAATTAGATCAATCTGTACATGGCGACAATTTCTGGCATCCTCAAAATAGTTTGAAGGAGAAGACTTCGTACTTGGAATTGAGGGAACAAAATGAATCCTACAGGATAAGGTTGAGCTTATTTTTACCACTACAATGCATGACCTCGACGAACTTTTTTTTATTGAATTTGATTACCGAATTTTGTAACTAGAACTAAGAATGTGTTCCAAATTCACAAATTAACTTTAATTTTACTTAAACCTAAGAGATGGAAAATAATCCATTCATCGATTAAAATTCAATTGTTCGATACTTAAACTTGTGATTGCCGTCTGTCAGAAATAAGTCAGCCCGAGAAGCAGAATTAATCGCATATTTTCCATCTGTCAAGATTAAGTAAAAATTAAAATTATTTCACGAGTTGGAGCACAGCCTTAATCCTTGAGATCAAAACGGGCATCATGAAGCATTCGTTTTTGTGATATTAGTAGCAGCATTTAAAAACTCTAGGGTTTTTTTTTACATTAAGGTGAATCTGAAATTGAGAGATTCTTTTTTATTACTCTCTCCTTTATTCATATTCCATTCAGCTCCACGTTTATCATACTATTTGCAGAGTTTACTAGCCAGCACTGTTGTGTTTCTATCAGTACTGAAGAATCCCTCATAATGGTGCTTTTATAATGGCGCAGTAATAAACGAAAGAGAGCAAGAGAGGTGAGAATTTCTCATTGTTAGATTCAACCTATTGAAAAAAAAAATCCTAGAAATATCATTTTGTGTTCCTCAAATTATGTTTACGTCATGTCATGTATACTATCATTTTGAGTTTTAGTGATTTGTAAATTTAAGAACAGACGCAAACTTTTGTGTTACGGGTCGCTCCTTTTATGGGCATCCAAGAAGATTTAAATTAACATGATATTTTCTAAGAGTGTACATACCACAACACATATAGTTGATGAATATTCAAATGTTTTAGTTGTGAATATAAATGTGGTTGTAGTTATAATCGATTAACTCTTGAACCTCAACTCTTTTCAACTGTTTCCGGTCCTCCATGCAAAGCCTACTATCATCAAGTTTCAGATATTTTTAAGTCCGATGACTTGGCTGGCGATTTATAGCCTATAACTGAAAATCTAAAATAGCTTCATGATGATCCTGAACAGATATTGTAATTGTTGTAATGTTATATTTCTTGTGAAAGTATGAACATGCACGTTTGTTAGAATGTATCTTTAATTGAACATCTTCTTTATATATAGTGTATGTTTGTTAACACGTAACGAGTTTATAAAAAAACAGCAAATACTTTGGATGATAAAAGGCAGTAAAATGAGATTGAAAACATGTCATTTCATGTCTCGCTAACTAAACTAAAGCACGGTTTGTGGAATGCGAGCCATCAAATTGTGAGTTACTGTTTTGTCTTAAGTACAACCAACAATCGATATGCAACTAGCGATTTGAAATAGGATCACTTTAGTAGAACCCCTAGGTCCAAAGTACACCTTGCAGTCTGCACCATTCAATAATTCTTGCGCAATTTGGTTCCTTTCGGTACTAGTATCTTCGTTGTTGTTTTGATTCGCTATGTTATTTTGAAACAATATTTGAGAACGTGTTGGTGTGAGTTACGTTATTAGGGTCAAATCATTAAGCTTGGAACCGGTATGCTAGTACTTCCTGTGCCAAAAAATATATTCATTTTCTTCATGACTATCCAGCCGCTGGTACAAATATGTCCATGCCGTTCGAAACAATAAGTGAAACTATATTTTATGTAGACCCGAGGCGATAACCCACACTCACAACCCAGTACCTGCCCGGTCTTGTCACCCATACCACAGGCCAGCGAATGGTACCGAGAGGCAAACCGTTGTGCGAACCACTAGGTGAGAGCTAGTGTCGAACACTGAAATCACTACATACTAGTGTACATGAGGAGAGTCACGAAAATGCCGTACGAAGCAAAATTCGAAAGAGAGGGCTTCAGTTGAGAAGACACCGGCAATAAACGACAATTATTTTGCAGCTGAAGGGTGGGGCGGTAGCCGTATTAACCATGAAAGGCATTTCCAACCATTTGTTACCCGTTTTTGAGGACCCGGAAAGGGAAAACCATATTTTCTACCTGTTCATATGTACATTTGTATGGGAGCAAACGAAGGTCATTTTTAGGTAAAAGTTTGAACTACCTATACTAATAGCACTTAATTAAAATTTTAGTGCAACTTTTTTTTGTAAGTTTCCCTGATCGAGTGGTGTATTGAGGCATTCTGTAAAGTCAAATGAGAGTTAAAAGCATTTAACAATTTGGCGTAACGTTTCCATTTTTCAAAATTCGGTACTAAAAAGAAAAACGTAGTCGTACGTTAAAAATAAAAAAATATGGAACAACCTGGAGTCGAACCGTGGACATTATACTTACGGGTCTAGGGGTTTGATCATTAGTCTGTATCAATGCATGTTAAGAGAAATGTAAGCGTACAAAAATAACGTCGCGTAAAACAAAATCCATTCATATAAACGCTCATGACATTTAAAATCATCATTCATAAGTTGCACCTTGAAAAGTTCTTAAGTTCATTTGCCAGATTGAATGAGTAAGTTTAATAAATTTCACTTAGTAACCTGCACAGTTTCTATCCTCCTTTAGCCACATCAAATTATGATAACTAAGTAAGTAAGTACATATGTTAAACAATTCTATTATTCACTCATGAATCATGTGGTGCTCGAAAAAAGGATCGTTTGGTTTGAATGTTGGTATGAAAACGATTGTGTTGGCTATGAAGGTTGTTCTGACATGATCGCCCTGCTGGAAACCATGGCGTAATAGATTTTTAAGTTCAAGTTTGAAAACTTAAAGGTAATAAATAATGTTCATTTTCATAATTGGATAGCTTTGCAAGAATTTTCAATTGATTCATGCAAAAAATCTTTAAAATTATTGAGTTTAGAGCGTTCCGAGTTTCGATTTTCAGAGTAGTATCAGAACACGTCTCCATGTCTCCTCCGACTTCGGGTCAAGATGGGTCTAGAAGCGGTAAGAATGTGTTGACGTGGTACTCGCTTTGAAGGAAACCGTAGAGTCCAATACACTTCCACGAGAATTCACTGTAATGTAGCATAAATGGTTAAGTTTGCAGCAGGATCTGTTTTAGTAAACGGTGTGTTGAATTCTGTGACGGATTTCTGTATTATGGAATAGTAGTTGAATTTCAAAAATACAATTTTAATGAAAATGTTATGCTGAAATGCTGAACTCAAATAAGCAGAGTGTATGTACGCTGAATGTACGTCTCGAGTGTGATTAAAGGGTGATACGGTCAAAATTTGGTCAAGGGAAAACGCGTGTAAATCGGTGAAATCGTTTATTTAAAAAATCAAATTAAATTTCTTTTTCAAGTTCAATTAGTATAAAATTCAGGAAAAATATTCAGTTAGGCTTCCGCTTTTCCAAATCCGAATTGCCGGGCCTTACGCTTGACCCCTGCCATCAGATTTTGTACAGCCACCTTGTCCACCTTCTTCGCCGCAGAAAGCCAGTTTGCCTTGAACTGCTGCTCGTCCTTAGCAGTTTTTTTGGTCTTCTTTAGGTTCCGCTTGACAATAGCCCAGTATTTCTCAATTGGGCGGAGCTCTGGCGTGTTGGGAGGGTTCTTGTCCTTGGGAACCACCTGCACGTTGTTGGCGGCGTACCACTCCATGGCCTTTTACCGTAATGGCAAGATGCCAAATCCGGCCAAAACAGTACGGAACAACCGTGTTTCTTCAGGAAAGGCAGCAGACGTTTATTCAAACACTCTTCACGTAAATTTCTTGGCTGACAGTCCCGGAAGCTATGAAAATGCTGCTTTTCAAGCCACAGGTACAGATGGCTTGCCAAACCAGATATTTCTTTGCGAACTTTGACAGTTCTGTCACGGATGTGCTTGAAAATATCTGCTACCTTTCCCTTCCTTTTGCCGTATAAAACTCCTGTCCCGGAAGCTGCTTGTAGTCGGCTTTGACGTAGGTTTCGTCGTCCATTACCACGCAGTCAAACTTCGTCAGCATCGTCGTGTACAGCCTCCGGATCGCGCTTTGGCCGTCGTATTTTGTTTATCATCGCGATTTGGAGTCACTACCTTCTTGTAAGTCGATAGTCCGGCTCGTTTTTGGCTCGATGCACGGTTGTAGACGATACACCCAGCTTATTTGCGGCATCTCGGAGAGATAGGTTAGGGTTTCGCTTGAAACTACCGGCAACTCTCTTTGTCGTCTCAGCGGCTTCCGGTTTTCGATTTCCCCGATCCAGACTTCCTGGCTGTCGACAAACGTTCCTCAAACACTTTAATTACATTTGTAACGGTTGATTTGGCAACTTTTAGCGATTTTGCCAACTTTGCGTGCGAGTAGCTTCGGATTTTCGCGATGCGCGAGCAAAATTTTGATACGCTGCTCTTCTTGCTTGACGGCATTTTGACAACTGAAGAGTGAATTCCAAAATCAAAATAGGAGCAACATTCTACACACACACACCTTCAAAATGAGGGGTGTTCAGGTTTTTTAAATGCAAAATTGAAAGAAATACGTCAAGTTGATATTGACCAAATTTTGACCGTATCGCCTTTATGCTTCTATATCTGGAGAAATTTGCGAAATGGGTACAAATGCGTTTGAAAGCAAACATTTGAATCAACTATTTCTCATAATTAAAGCTACATATCTGAAACTATGACCACAATCGGGTAAAAGGAGACTTCCTCTAGCTGACTTTTGCATTAGTTATTAAAATTGTGCGTTTCTTCGCTAAAAACGTCCATCGAAATGTTTGTTTACTATAGTAGATTCACCGATTTCGCAAATTTTTCCGAATATATTCTCGGTAAGAAGGGTAAACACATCCACTATTAAACAGTTATGAAAAAATTACAACATACCGTCATCATTATATTCATCAAGTACGAATATGAGCTCCACAGCTTTGTAAATAACAGTCGATGTAAATACTTTCAAGGTATAAT
>JASCZW010020302.1:0-12462 GCA_034211315.2 Aedes japonicus | reverse complement strand
GACGATTTCAGTATCTGACGGCACAAAAACATCTGATGGCGGGTGAACCATAAAACGTTCGAAAACTTAACAGAAAGAAGGCTTTACGGCTCAATCAACTGTTTTTAGTGTAAATATAAGTCTATTATACTAGAATAAACAATCGGTTTCGTTGATGTCATGTGGTGCAAACAACTTGTATTTTACTACAATAGCCCATTTGTTTGACGGCTGTACTTACAATTTTCATGCAAATCATTCAATATTGAACGATTTTCCATCGACATGCAACTAATGAAGTTATCGTTTTCATGTCTCAGTAGTGAACTTGATGATACTACTTGAAATGATTAATAAGGAGGCCTGCTATAAGACAACATTACAAATAAAACGTTCAGTGATTTTCAGCAAGTCAAATCCAGAGTTATCGATCATGTAAAAGTCTTTTGAGTCACAATATTCAGTCTTGGGACTTTATATACTGGTTTATGGATGAGGATTTGAGGAAAAATGCTCTAGAAGTTGACGTAACACTAGATTGTGAAATGTGATTTGGAGTATGACATTATGTTACCTTCAAATTTGCGAATAGGGCATATAGAAAACATCCAGATGAACATGAAGTTAGTCCATAGTAAGTCCCAGAGCGATTAGTTTCCACTGCTAGAACGGGAGCGATGCGCAGCACTCCATCAAATTTGTTAGATACAATTCTAAATCTGCTGCCTTTGCACGAATACGTGCAATAGAGAAGGGAAAAGAGTATGCTTAGACTAAAACAGTTGAAAACTGTCAAATCTGGAAACTTAGTCGGTCACTTGAGTATTACGCAAAACTTTCTTAATGAGCCAGTGATGTATATGAAAAGAACCTGGATGAAACATGTGGAAAACTATGGCATATTTTACAAAATAAGTGAGACGTCACGATTCAAAGTACAATGTGGACGTATTCAAGTGATCATAACTCAAAAATTAAACAACATACACGGTTGATCCATACCAAAGGAAAATAACAAGTTGGATATCATATAAGTAACAAGTTCTGTTATCTCAGTTATCGTTTTGATTTCCGCAAAACAGCAAAACAAATTTAGTTATCATCCTTGCCAAATTTTGTTAGCATATTATCATTTCGGAATACACTATTTTTTATTAACGTTATAAGTTGAATCGTAAAACTATGAATATTTCCAGCATATTTGGAACAAGAAATTTTGCTTCTAATCAAAATATGTTTTTTAGTTATTAGCATGAGCATTTGATTTCAAATTGATAACATAATTTGTTACTATTTCAATAAATTTGCTTGCAGTACAGAATTTGTTATCAAGTTGTTCGCAGTGATAACAAAATAAGCTATCATCATGATATTCAATGAGTATTTTTTTGTTATTCAATCTGTTATTTTGGCTGTTAATTCAGCCTGAATGATAACACATTCAGTGATCAAAAAATGATAACCTGGTATTAGAACTTGTTATCAATTTGGTATAATCGTTTGCTCGGGTATTCCGTTTCACCGTTTCGAACGAACTGTCGCACTTTACTTGTGATCGATGCCATCACGATCTGCACAGTCGCTGGTGAAACTATATCGGCGAACTTATTCAAGTTTCAACGCATTTGTTGTGCATTTGTCACATCTTCACCGGATCCTCTAAGTTTTTGCTTGACAATTGCCCAAAATGTTTCGACCAGTCTGAACTCAGGGCATTTCGGAGGATTAATCTCTTTGGCGTTGTAATTAACATTGTTTGCAGCATACCATTCTAATACCTCCTCAGAGTAGTGGCAGCTAGCTAGATCCAGCCAAAACAAAACGTTGGTCTTCTGTTACCGAATGAAGGGTAACGCTTTATCAGACGCTTTTTAATGTAAACCTTCGTCGTCATTGTATGAGATGTGATGAAAACCTTGGTTTTAAGGCCACAGCTGCAGATTCCTTGCCAAATCATTAGCTTCCGACCAAACTTATCAGCAAAAACAAATTTACACCTGAAAGGGACATCCCCACGACCAATTGCCAGGTAAAGTTTTCGTCCGGGGATTGTTTATAATCCATTTTGAAATATGTTTCGTCATCCATTAAAATACAACCATTAAATTTCGTCAAAAATCATTCGTATAGTGATCGTGCTCGCTTTTTGGCCACTAAATTTTGTTTCAGGGAGCGATTCGGATGTTCACTGGCATAAAAAGACTTATATCCTTCTTTCTTGAAAGGATGTTACGCACGGTGGAAAAGTTGGAATCGTATTTCTTTGTTAAATCACGTATGGAGACACCTGGGTTGCCTTTCACGTACCTCAACACCTTTCTCCTCAGCTCGTTGTCCCTAGTGCCACTTTTAAGACAGATGCGTTGTGCTCTATCCACACTCAGAGTATCCTTGTAACGTTTGATTACAAGACATACCGTTGGCGTTGCGAATTTTAACACTTTCGCTATTTTCGAGGCAGACTACGAAGGATTCTCTAGATGTTTGTGCACATTTAACTCTAGGATTTTTGTTCATTAGGGCGAATGTAACATTGAGAGCCTCTCTTTGGCTACTTTCTCTTTCATTCATACTTCAATCACCTCTACATTTTTCATTCTACTATTTATAGTGTATGGTTAGCAGCACTGTTGTGTTTCGATCTGTACTAAAGAATGTCTCGAAAGTGTTATAATGGCGCTGTAATAAAAGAAAGAGAGGTAGCCCTGAGAGAATCTCTCAATGTTAGATTCGCTCTTATGAAAAAAAAAAAACCCTAGAATGTTCTTTTCTCGAGTTCCATGATACAAAATTTCAAGATGCGTCAATCAATCGAGAAAACTCAAAAACTTCTGATTAATTTCTGTCGTCAACGAAACATCAACAAATGCCTGTCAAACGTTTTTTGTTCCAACCACCGAGGGACGCGGAAGTGTTTTAAGCCTGACTTGGCTGACAAAATCTTTAAAAAAGCCAGGGTAGAAAATGCGTTGAGATCTTTTCAGCCTTACAAATCTGCAGAAATGGACGGGATATTTCCAGCATTACTTCAAAACGGCGAAGCAGTGTTGATCTCGCCATTAATTGAGATTTTTAAGGCAACTTTAAGGCTCAACCACATTACAACTTCATGGACACAAGTAAATGTTATCTTCATACCTAAAGTAGGAAAGCGCGACAAGGCGCATCCTAAATCATACAGACCCATTATTCTTTCATCAGTCCTATTAAAGACTATGGAAAAAGTTTTGAATAATTATATCAATTCAAATTACATGAACAAGCATCCACTATCTGAGTTCCAATTTGCTTACCAGTCTGGTAAGTCAACAGTTACGGCACTGCATAGTGTGGTTTCAAAGGTAGAAAAAGCTCTATCGGTAAAAGAAATAGCACTTTGTTCTTTCTTAGATATTGAAGGAGCTTTCGACAAGGCTTCCTATTCGTCTATGGCTCGTGCCATGAAGAAAAGGAACTTTGACATGAACATAATTAACTGGGTTCATACCATGCTCGCAAAAAGAGAAATCACTTCAGAGCTGGGAAGTTCGTCTATTACAGTACGTGCAACGAAAGGTTGCCCCCAAGGAGGAGTCCTCGCACCACTTATTTGGTCCTTAGTTAGACGAGCTTCTAGAAAGCTTAGAGGAAAAAGGTTTCGAGGTTGTAGCATAGACTAACTCTAAGACCAGTAGGTCCCACATGTTTATATGTTTAACAAGGTGCTGGCTCCAAGGTGTACACTCTTGCGTCACTTTACTGAATTTTTGAGTACAATTGTATCTCTTTTTCTCTCACGGAAATGTTACTCAATTTTCGTAAAAAGTGAATCTACTCAAAAATTGAGTTGATACACTTTTTAACGCAAATTGATACAATACAGTTCTAGACAAAATAGTCAAAAGGTCGAAAGTAACATTTGTAAACAATGACTTCTAGCGTATTTTTCTGGGATCTGCTTGCTTCCACGAACCAAGAAGCACTAGAAATAGATACAAGGAGCTATTACCTTCCCGTTGGTAGTGGATGTAGATGTAAGCAACCTGGCATTTCCAGGAAATTTACGTTTTAAGTCATTGTTTACAAATGTTACTTTCGACCTTTTGACGATTTTGTCTAGAGTTGTACTTAAAAATTGAGTAAAGTGGTGCGAGAGTGTAATTCGGACCAAGGGGTTCTACAACAGTGAACCAATTTCAAATCGCTAGTTGCATATTGATTGTTGGTTTTAGGTTTTGCAGACAATATAGTCATTATAGTGAAGGAAAAATTTGACAACATCATTTCAGAAAGAATGCAATGGACCCTAAAATTTACCCAGTCTTGGTGTATCAAGGAGGGCCTTAGTATTAATCCAGCAAAAGTAGTAATTGTACACGTAGAAAAAAAGATTGTACATTCGACAAAACATTGGGTTAAATTCAACAAAAATTTTTGTCATCTGAGGACTAACAAACATTTTAGTTGATTCTACAATTATGATAGTTACTGATACATCTCAACATGTTAGTCCGACCAACAATTGTTTTGGTTGGATCAACAATTTTATTTGTCGACTCAACCATCTTCTTTGTTGAAATGACAATGCCATGTTAGTTGTTTTAACAAACATGTATGTTAATCTGATAAAACGGTTAAGCTTTATGTATTTTGCATTATGTATGTATTTTCTTTTTTTTTTCTCTTCATTTTATATTCAAAAATACTTTTTTTTTTATTAAGTTTTATTCATCCATCATTTAAAATCATTTAAACATTTAAATTCAATCTGACAAATTACTTGACTACTCCGCCACTGGTTAATCGATGGATAAATTGAGCTAGGTCCACCAAGTATGGTATAGGTATCAGCTCCTCTATTTCTTTACGTTGGATAATACGAAGCGTATCATGTATTGATTTACTGAAAAACAAAAAGAATACATATTACCGTTTTCATAATTATGCCAATAATACTTACTGAAGAATGCTATGGCGAACTCTAAGGAGATGCCAAATCAGCCAAAACTAATTCGTCAGGATTCAGCTGCTGAAATTGCTCTTCAAGAACTTCTTCTGAATCCGCCATTTTGTTGATGTTGACGTTGAAATATCACCTAGGTACATTGTTTTTTTTTTGTATATACGTGAAAAAAACATGCACAATATCAACAAACCAGTTTGTTTGATCGAATAACATCCTGGAAGATTCAACAAAAAATGATTGTTGATTTAACAAAATATAATTGCTAGTTCAACAAAACAGATTTGTCGAAGTCAACAAAATATTTTATTTATTTTATTAATTCAACTAAGCAAATTTCCTGTGCGTGTACCTTTCACTAGGAGAAGGAAGCTTGGTCTAAAAGCGTTTCAGCTAGGAGGATTAAAGATCCATCTTAGTGAACAGGTTCAATACTTAGGAGTGATACTGGATGCCAAACTGAACTAGAATGCTCATCTTGAGTGTGTGATCGGTAAGGCAACCAGTGCTTTTTGGATTTGCTCAAAAACATTTGGCAGAAAATGGGGTCTAAGACCAAATATGATAATGTGGATTTATACATCGATAAAATGTCCAAAAATATCGCATGCTTCTCTTGTGTGGTGGCCAAAAACAAAAGAGGCTACTGCACAGAAAAAGCTTACAAAACTTCAACGGCTAGTGTCCATTGCTATAACGGGAGCGATGCGCAGCACTCCATCAAATGCGTTGAATGCAATTCTAAATCTGCTGCCTTTGCACGAATACGTGCAACTAGAAGCGGAAATGAGTATGCTTAGACTTAAACGGTTCAAAACTTTCATGTCTTGTGACTTAGTCGGTCACCTGAGCATTTCACAAAGGATGAAACCTGTGGGAAACCATGACATCCCTTACAACATATGTGAAACGTCACGTATAGAATGGGAAGTCGGAGGTCCCACTGTTTGTCATGGCTCCATAAAATTCTTCACAGATGGCTCAAAAATTGGAACATAAATGGGAGCAGGAATCTTCGGCCCTGGGGTAGAAATCTCAGTGGCGATGGGAAACTATCCAACGGTTTTCCAAGCGGAGATCTTTGCTATAATAAAATGTGTTAACGTTTGTCTGAAGAGGAAATATAGATATGCAAATATTTGTATTTTTAAAGACAGCCAAGCGGCACTCAAAGCGTTAAGTAATTTTAAATGTACATCTAAACTTGTCTGGGAATGCATTCCTTCATTGCGAAAGGTGTGCCAAGAGAGCTTCCTAAACAAGGTTCAAATGCACAGTTTATTGGCCCAGAACCATTCTTCGGTATATCATACTGTTCCATAAAAATGGAATCAAAATCTTGGGAAGAACAAAGGGTGATGACCAATTGGATGGTCACCACAAAGTGTTCTCAAGAGAAAAGGTTTATAATTCCAAATGTTACAATTAGTAAAAAGCTTCTGGAGCTCAATAAGGAGTTCTTTGTACCTATACTGGCCTAGTAACCGGACGTTGCCCGAGTAGATATCATTTGAAAACATTGGCCAGGTTCAGAATGATATCTGTCGTTTCTGTAACATGGAACGTGAAACCTCGGAACATCTTCTTTGCAGTTGTGATGCTGTGTAC
Source organism: Aedes japonicus (assembly GCA_034211315.2). Taxonomy (NCBI): domain Eukaryota; kingdom Metazoa; phylum Arthropoda; class Insecta; order Diptera; family Culicidae; genus Aedes; species Aedes japonicus. The sequence continues at coordinate 5,933 of JASCZW010020302.1, read as the reverse complement.
AAGAGCAGACATAAACTTCTGTACAGTGGCTATATGCAACCTAAAGAAATTTGGACTGCAAATCCTGGGAAGGTGGTGGGTTTTTATAAACTCAATTTTGCCTGACTGGGAGACGCGTCTTAGGCTGGTTACTTGACAAATTGTGATCTAGCTTTAAGATGCGAATTAGTGTAGTAAACAGGGGTATACCACAAACGTTCAACTCAGGACGTAGTAGTTCTACGCCCCAACAAAAAAAAAGGCGTGTGTCCAGATCTACTTTGAATCGAGCTTTAGATAGGGAATTAGCAGGTCTTACTGTTCGTCATTGTTCCATGACGTCCATTAGAACAAAAACGGGAGCAGGAATCTTCGCTCATTGAATAGAAATTTCAGTGGCGATGGGAAACTTTTCAACGGTGTTCCAAGCGGAGATTTTTGCTACAATAAAATGCGTTAACGTTTGTCTTAAGCGGGAATACAGAATTGCAAATATTTGTATTTTTATAGCCTGCCAAGCGGCGCTCATAGCGCAATCAAGAATGCATTCTTTCACTGCAAAAAGTGTGCTAAGAGATCTCCGCTGGCTTCCAAATGACAGGAATTCATCGATCTTTGGACTTGTCGTACGGCCCTCTCACATATTTATTAATATACTGCGACAATTCAATAGCCACCATCATTGAAACCAATTTTCTGCTAATTACTAGTAACTGGTCATGCAAATTTTGCTGATTAATGCTTTTTCTGCATACATTAGCGATGATGATGGTGGCCGGGGCAGCCCTAAGTTTGCACCTTTAAACTGAAGAAATGATCCATTAAAAATTGAAATTCATTCCATAAAAAACGTATTCATGACCCATTAAACTCTGGTCAATATCCATAATAAAATGGATATGATCCATAACATTTATCAATGTGATCCGTAATTTATATAAAATTTAGCAATAAAATGTCAAATAAGTACCGTTATATATCTAGGGTATGATCAATAAAATTGTATGGATTACCCATAAACATATAGCGAATGTTCCATAAAAGGTTCAATATCATTCCTTAAAGTTGTAAAATTGATCCTTAGAATGTAACGTTTGTGAACTTAAATATATACACATGATCAATAAATTATTGATCCAATCGTCAATGATCCATGATAGTTTTGAAAAATTAACCACAAGCTTCTAAATATGGCCCATAGGAAATAAACTTTGGGCATTTAAAATAATATGTAGGATCCATAAATTGTGCCAGAATTATTACAATGTTGAGTTTATATTTTTTTAAATTTTGGCTACGGGGAAATCGATCCTTGACTGCGCTACTACTCAGATCTATTAACATGTCCGTTTCTTTAGCTATGCGGCTCAAATATTGCTATTAAAGAAGGATTGCTTTTTAGAAGATTTTAAATTTTTCAGAGAGCTGATTTACTTTCACGATTTCACGTTCTTTTACGACCGCAACTGCGACACATGTTTCCCAATAAATTTGTTAAAGTTTGCATGTAACGAACTAGGGAAGATTTTCCTATATTAATCTCATCACTTTGCAATTCATCCTACTTGAAATTAAACAATGAACAGGTGACAGGATTAGTTAGTAATGTTTGTTGTTGTTATTAAAAGTAAGCAAACATTATTAGAAAACGAAACCGATCCTTCAACTGCCCAATTGTTTGATTCATCGTAGGATGAATAAAGGAACAATGAGATTAATATGGGGACAGTTACTCTACATGTCAAATTTAAGGCTTGATCAAACTGTTATTTAAGATTTTTTTAATAAAATTATGCCGGGCAAACGCTTGCCGTCCAACTCGCTATCGCTCGTCGGACCTAACTACAAAAAACATCCTCCGTTTGCATTATACCGGGCAAATGCTTGAATCAGTCGTTAACTTGAAGACGATATCGGAAACATCGACCGCTTTCTACTTCCTTAGTTCTTCAATCCTCAACTGCTCAGCAGGCAACATTGATATTTCTAGCACTTGGAGTACATCATAACAAATCGTGGCTACTATGTCACATTGTACAATATAGTGTGTCTAACTGAGGAGCTGTTTGATTTTTTTTTCTTCTGAAAACTAATGTTTGAAAAAATTGTAGTTAAGAAAATTTTCTATAAGAATAATTTGCTACGGATCATTTATATGAGTTTATAGATTATTATTCATTGTTTTATGGATCATAGACAATTTATTTATGGAACATTTTTAATAATTTATGAATCATGTGCACGTATTTTAGTGCACAAATGTTACATTCTGTGGATCAATTTTACAACTATAAGGAATGATATTAAACCTTTTATGGAACATTCGCTATATGTTTATGGGTAATCCATACAATTTTATTGATCATACCCTAGATATATAACGGTACTTTTTTGACATTTTATTGCTAAATTTTGAATAAATTATGGATCACATTGATAAATTTTATGGATCATATCCATTTTATTACGGATATTGACCAGAGTTTTATGGGTCATGAATGCGTTTTTTGTGGAACGATTTTAAGTTTTTAATGTATCATTTATTAGTTTTTATATGCAAAAGTATGTTTGCCGGTGGCCGGCTTATACCGTTCATACCACTCAACCGCCTTACCAAAAGATGGCTGCAAATTCACCACTGGATTGGTTAACCGACTGCATAACCAATGGCTCCCGAGCAACGATTGCCTTACCCAAGGTTCTAGAGCCATTAGCTACCTGATCAATGGTGGCTCGCCAGAGCATCCTTCGAGGGATGCCAGATGCCATTTCACCGCCGTCTGCCAATTCAATTCCGGCTCTATGCCGCTCTGAACAGCTCCAAGGCGGCCGAGCGAATGGAGCATTTTGCAAAGTTGTACCCATTTCATATATTTCACTGATGCATATGAAACCTCCCTTATTCATATTAGAATTCAGTGATAGGAAAATACTTGGCATTCAGTAAATTTACTCTGCAAAAACAGAATTATAAGACATCCTCATAACTATATTTTGCGTTATTTTCAATAGTTTGGAGCTAAAAATCAATTGTTTTTAATATTGGAAACGACGCGTAGATATATTTCCGAAGTGTTGAGGCAAATATTTTGAAGAGGTTTGAAGAATCGACTGAGATATTAACGCTCGGTCGCAATAATTTTTTTTTAAATGGTACCCCAGTATAGAGAACAAGGACGTAGTCCTACGTAAAAAACAGTCTCCGAGTTCTTACGGGCAATAAGGATCACGTCACACATAGACGTGGCTGGGTAGCTCAGTGTTTCTGTTTACTGACCAGATGTTCGGGAGCTCAATCTCAGGCCCGTCCTCTTCCTTGCTATTTGTCACTTGCGTCCTTCTATCACCACTAGATTTAAAATCAAAAAGCAGCCTACTGCGCTCTAATTGATCGCATCACTTACCACAGTGAATCCATAATCTTAAAAATAACCTGCCTCACTACAAAACACTATCCTTCCCTTGACAATTGTGGAGACGCGATGTGTAAACACGGTCTCTAACCAACGATTGTCAAACTAATCATTCAAGTTGAACAATACATTAGGTCTTAAGTAACATTGAGAGATTCTCTTCGTTGACTTTCTCTTTGGTTAATAGCTTGCCTATTAAACGATTTTCTGATGTTTTCAACGTATTGGATCCCTAATCACACTTTATACTACCGCACTGTATGCTGAACATGTTCTTACATTGCCGTAGGAACGCAAAGAGAAAGTCGATATAGAGAGTCTCTCAATGTTACTTAGGACCAAATGCATTGTTTTGCTTGCATTCTTCCCCCTCCCCAAAGACCGTGAGGACGTGGCCGGCGCCAGTACTGATCTATAAATAGAATTAATTAGTGAACATATACATTGAAGATGTAAGGCTACTCCCAAGCTCCATCTATGTGGTTCTCTGTGAAATTACACTAGTTCAAGTAGCAACTACGAAACGCACGGTCTTTTTAAAAAATAAAAAAATAAATAAGGATTGCGTCACACATAATATTCATTATTCTTAAGACTACATTTAATCATCAACTTTTCGCTCCAAAGGTGGGACGAATCCAGAACGGCATCATTGTTTTCATTTTGGCTCTAATGGGAAATAAATTTGAGTTACCTTCCATCGTCAATCAATTTCATGACCTTCTCTCGAACTGGTTAGAAAAAAGGATTAGACGGTTATTAATTATAATGCCAAAAAGTCGTTTTCAACAGAGAGAGAGGATTCATATCCCAGCAGAATAGCATTAGTGCCAAATATGCTGCAAATCGAGCCATTAATCACAAAAACCGAACAAACCACCACCAACCGGCTTTTGCTTCGGTTGTCAGAAATATCTATCAAATCCTGCTTCCCAGATATCCTTGGCCTAGCCATTCGCCGACGTCATCGGCAATAAGAAACTGAAACAGTGAGGAAGTGAGACGAAGGGTGAGAATTGCAACCTAGTGCTGGTGAAAGGGATAACAACAATGAATTCTTCCGTTGGCCTTGGTGTCGTGATCGGAGAGAACAAAGAAGGATGCTGTACTGTAGGTATCATATTTCGCCGTGGATGATTTCTAGTCTACGGGGAATTGTGAGAAATGCTCCTAATTATATCGGTTTGATTTGAAGACGTACGACGAGGAAGACATTAGAGTTTGGGTTGTTAGAAAATTTGGCAGCCTAATTTCTTTGAGATGCTGTCTAATTGAGCTTTGTCACGAGATTGAAATCTTCTAATTACGGCTCCGATTGATAACGCTCTTTGTTGCTCCTGTTGCTAACGAATTAAAACAACGGTCACATCCATGCATATATTTCGTGTTAAAATAATGGAAACATTTCAGTAATCCGGTCGTATCCTATTTTAAGCAACAGCTACAAACTGGACCAATTTTCAACATAATGAGCATAATCAGTGCCATCACTCTTTTGCCAAGCTCGGCTGAACGAACCGGAAGTCACCCAAAAGTGATGTTTATTCAAACGGATCAGAAATCTCATTTATTTTCATCACAATCAATTTTGATCCTTTTCCCTTCTACGGCGACAACAGACCTTTCTCCACTTTCCACAAGTCAAAAATTCATCACTATACCGACTGGGAAAGCTATTAAAAATTACTCTTTCCACCCACACATGAGTCTACGGAAAAATCCGACGTGTTGACTTGATTCGTGTTTTCACGTTTGTACCTTCAATCGTTGTTGTTGTTGGTTCGTTTGCTCGCAGGACTACTCTTCTCGACGTCTGATACCAGCCAGCCGGTTTGCGTTCGGCAAATATGATTGCTTAATTTATATGTAAATTTTTATTACTGCACTAGGTTTATTTTTGCAGCCCTGGGTATTATCCTGTAATTCATCATCGTGCGTCAGCTTTGCGCTGCTGTTCCGGAAGTGCGATGAAAAAGCTGTGTACGTACACACATTTGCTAGATGTGACTCGGCTTCGTCCCCCGACGTGATGTGCGTCGTTTTGGAAGTTTAAATTTTTAAATAACATTCGAATAGATTTTCAAACAGTAGATTTAGTTCTGCCCCGTCATCTGCGATGGGAACATTTAGCATGCACTTCGTCAAATATTTGTTGAATGATGCCGAGCACTAGTTAAAAGCTCTTGTTTATTTTTGCTCAGGAGAACAATTTGAATTATTACTGGGCTTAGCATCTGCGTTAGGATTTTCAATCCTAGTGCAAAATGAACAATGGCATTATGCAAGACTTATTGATATGAATCACATGGTCTAGAAAATTTAGAAAACAGCTGACTGATACGCGCTTAAGTATAATAAACATTCACTAAGTCTGAGCATTGTAAATACCCTTTGAAATAGTTATTGGCCAATCTTTCGAGATGTATTGCAACAGTAATAAAATCTGTATCCACATTAATCTGGACACCTTCATATCATTGTAACTTTTGAAATATTGCACGTAGGAATGAAAAATTTCACTGTGGTATAGCTGGAAGTCTA
>JASCZW010020301.1:0-12474 GCA_034211315.2 Aedes japonicus | reverse complement strand
ATTGTTTGAGGTACTTTTGGTAATTTATAAATACTGTTACAAGTCCATAACAGTGTCATGATGTCTCGTGGGGCTATTTCAGCTCATAAGTACGGTGGAGCTATAGTTAATAGCCTAATTGAACATGCAAAACAGCAAGATTTGAGCTCAAAGATAATTTGGAGTACCTTTGATATTTAAGAAATACTGTAACATGTATATTGCAGTGTTATTATGACACCGTAAACCGCCTAGTTGATCATGTGGAATATCAAGATTTAAGCTCAAGAATAGTATGGAGTACCTAAGGTATTCTAGAAATGCTGTTACATGTCAATTTCAGTGTAACGATTTTCCGTGGGGATTTTGGAACTCATGAATAAGGTTGAGACATCGTAAAAAGCATTGTTGATCATGTGGAACATCAATGCTTGAGCTCAAGAATAGTTTGGAGTACCTTAGGTATTCTAAAAATGCTGTTACGTGTCAATTTCAGTGCAATGGTGTACCGTGGAATCAACATTTGAGCTCCCGAATAGTTTGGAGTACCTTAGGTATTCTAGAAATGCTGTTACGTGTCAATTTCAGTGCAATGGTGTTCCGTGGGGATTTTAGAACTCATAAGTAAGTGTGAGGCATCGTATAAAGCATTGTTGATCATGTGGAACATCACGATTTGAGCTCAAAAACAGTTTGGCGTACCTTAGGTATTCTAGAAATGCAGTTACACGTCAATTTTAGTGTAGTGATGTTCCGTGGGGATTTCAAAACTCAAAAATAATACTGGAGACATCGTAAAAAGCACTGTTAATCATGTGGACTATCCAGATTTGAACTCAAGGCTAGTTTGGAGTACCTTAGGTATGCTTTAAAAATCTAAAACATGTATATTACAGTGTTTTGACGTCCCGTGGGGCTATTCCAGTTCATAAGTATGGTGGAGACATCGTTAATAGCCTTGTTGATTAAGTTAAAAATCAAGATCTGTATTCAAAGACAGTTTGGAGGTATTTTTGAAACAGGTTTAGGTTTTAGGTCTACAACAGTGTTATGTTGTTTCATGGAGCTTTTCCAACTTATAAGAACGGTCGAGAAATTGTACATAGCATTATTGATCATGTAGAACATAGAGATCTGATAGACTGTTAGGAAGGTCTTTTTTTAATGGTTTTTATCACCTGTAAAAAATGTTCAAATACGGTGTTATAGAAATTCATTTTGAATAGGTTTGAATACAATTCAAACAAAAGCACCGTTCAAAGCACGGTTCCGTCTTCGCAAAGGCTATTGCATCTAATCGTGCCAACAAGCAGCCAAAACACGAATTCGGAACCTCTCACGAGGTACCCTGGATGCATACTGATGGATGCTGAAACATATCTTAAGATGGACTTTGGGCAGCTTTTCCGGCAAGTTATACTTGCCGCGACTTGAGGAGATGTCCTCTTTACATATAAATTCACTAGAAAATTTCTGATTTGGTAAACGATATGTTAATATGGTATTGCAAATTATCGTTACTAATGAGTATATGACTTCAAAGATACACAAGGGAGAGTGCCTAAAATAACACATTCTAGCATCCATTACTACACACAAAGGCCCTGTAAAGTTTTGGCCAGATTTGGCTAGCTACCACTATTAGGCTTTTTGACGTTTAATCAACTTTCCCATTCTGACACATTCAGAGGAATGATTGTTTTTTCCCTCTAAATGAGTATCTTTCTTACTTGCACTCCTTTGATCTAAATGGCGCTGTAGTGTGCGTGCGTTAAACGTCACTAAGCCTAGTCGAGAGACAATTCACTGGTACCGTGACAGCAGGGTAAATTTTATTGGAAAGGACCTCATCCCACCCAATCGCCGTTATTTTCACCCACTCGGGATACCGCAGAAATGAAAAGATGGAAGATAATCATGGCCGTTCAAATTGACGAACTGAGTGTCCAAATGAAGATGCGTGATGTTTCAAGAAATCTTCGTCATGTCATTAAAAAATCGTACCTTTCTTTCCAAAAAAAGTGCACTAAAAAACCTTTATGTTCACTGATCAGTTGTTCCATTTCATTCAAACAATCCTTTGATAGAGCTGATGTCGTGCGTCCAGATATTAAGTGAATCGAGCTTTACATGCACTTTTGCAGTAGCGGTTGAGAGCTATTCTTGCTTTTGTATAATTCTTTGATTAGTAGAAAACTTGTCCAGAAAACCCACATAGTTTTCAAATTTCAAAACAAAAACAATTTTCTTCCAACTGCAAACCTCATTTTATACTAAACTAGCTGACCTGGCGAACTTTGTTCCGCTTTAACCGATTTTAGGATTCAAATAATTCCGAACATTCATGATTTAATTTAATTTTAAAGTGACTTGGCTTGTTGTCACTGCAATTTTTTTATGGTTCGTTCGTGATCGAGAACTGATTACGAAACTTAAATTTTAGATAATGATTGAATGAAACACTTTTCGAAATTGTTTGAATTTATATGCTTTACTTACATGATTGAAGAGGTTGACAGAATTTTAAGCCAGTTCAATTTAGTGCTATGTGGTAGATTTAATTCTTTTTTCCACTATCCGGCACGTAAATAAACAAAGATTAATGAACAACAATGCCAAAAGTATGGGCATTCGAGATTAATCCCGCACACTTCCAAAGATTGGCTTTGTGATTTATTGATTGTCCTGGCAAATTAAAGGAGAACCGCAAATTGTATTCATTTGAACTCAAAAGGTAAATCGTTTGAAATAAGTGGAATTCTTGGACACTTCATCGCCCTTGATCGCTTGAATGTCCTAGTAGCACACTTGGTGCAAATAAGTCAGTAACTGAATGTGACTCAATTAAGTCACAATCTTCTGCAACCAAATGACGAGATTGGCGGTGACATTACTTGAGTTGCTTAACGACCAATCTTGTTCCATTACACAATTTCGGTTGATTGAGGTTCTGGAGCATGATGATAACAGATCCAATCTTCAATCGTAAATTATATGGTGGTTATCCTGGTAAATCCAATGAATTCAGGAATTTTGTTGGATATTTGGTTACCTCGTCCGGATTAGTAACACAATCAGTTAAGTTGAATGAACGTAATTGTCCAGGAATTACTTTTTGAATTACGAAATTCAAATCCCCGGCATCCTTATTTTTCGCACGTGCACTTTACCAATCGTGGTTCTCATAATTCTGGATGGTGTTTGGAAAACACTTGTAATGAGTTCCTCTTTCGTCGTTGTGAACTGGCAGACATTCGGCGGGAACGAAATCAATCCATTGCCAATTGCCAATCCATTGCGCCTCCAAAAGGTCTCGAGTTATTGCGCAGATCTTGCATAGTTCGATCGAGTGCCTCCAATGCTCGTTTGTGTGCCATTTTGCATTCGTCCCAGACGATGATCTGACAACACTGCAACACTTTCGTCCTTGCCGAATTCTTCGAAATGTTGCATGTCGATTCGTCTGTCAGATGGAGATTCAACGGCAGCTTCAACGCAGATTGAGCCGTTCAACCGCCTTCCAACAATTTTGCTGCAATCCCTGAAGAGGCAATCGCCACCGCAATATCTGATCATGAGCGAATCCAAGCCAATAGTAATGAAATGAGGTACTTTTTGCAAGTTCCGCCAGGTACATTTATGAAGAACACGGCTCCATTTCAGTTGTCAATCGGTTTCATCAAAGTTTCGTAAATGTCCTCTTGCTGAGGAGTCACTGCCGTACATGAGTAATCACATGTATTCGAACAAAATCAGCGCCTCGTTGCGCATCTTATTTTTAATTTACAGCTCGTAATTCACAGTGGTTGTGCGAGCTCCATGTAAATATTATCAACCATTTCATCCTTGTACTTGTTCCACAATTCGACTACATTTGATGGAAAGCATGTCGAGATGATGACCGCAAACAGGGTATGAATTTGATTGCTGGTGCAGTAAAATGGCATTGGCATGTGTTGTATGCCAATGAGTGTCGTTTGCAACCGCTGACAGGCCTTTCGATATGTCACTACAAAGTAGATCACCCACAGTCCGAAACGACTCAAACGAAGCTAGACCATGAATATTAACCAAAAGCAAAATAATGACACCTGTGAAATTGAGCAATGTTATGTGGACAATCATAGTCAACTCCGATCCATGTCAAGGATAACTCGATCAAAACGAATAAATACCATACATAATGTATTGAAAATCTATCATTTTCGAAATTTTCATTTTCCCTATAAATTTGTTCAACTTTTTTTTTTATAAATGTTCCTTGGGCGCAGCCAAACACAACACCGAAAAAACAACTAAAATCGGACGATCCGTTCACGAGTTATGCGCGGTCTTACGTATGCCACTCTGTTTTATATATATAGATTTTACCATTATTGGGGGTGCTTTTGAACCGATTATGATCATGGTCAAAACGACCATGTACAATAGTTGATTCAACATTTACCAGAAGACTACTTTATTAAGAAGACTGGCAACTCTGTCGAAAGCCAGGCGACAGTAATCGCAACGCCACCTTCGAGAAAAGGTAGAACCACTCTACGTATGTGGACGTGTCAGTTCATCAGTACACGCACACAAAGAGATATAGCAGCTGTCAGTGATACAGGAAAACACTTTGACAACAGATGATATTTTTTGTTATTGTCAGTGAAACATAAGGTCACACGTACACTACTTTTTGTTCGAAGAGAATTACTAACACATTTATACTGAGCTTCTACTTTTGCTAGATAGCGGAGCTGTGCGCAGTGAAGGTAGTGTGTATGGGAACCGTGAAGAACTGCCAGTCTTCCTGACAAAGTAGTCTTCGATTTACCATAATGTCGGAATAGTCCTTGTTACCATGATCATAGTCAAGAGTGTAATTACCTCGTCCATTTTTATGGTTATTATCCATTATATGCTATTGTCATATTGACCATGATTTGGTATAACGATAGAATTTTTCTCAGAGTTGTTTCGTCTTGTAAACCATACCACCAGAGTTAACTTCAATGCACACCATCCTTTTGTTATCAGTGTCACCATCAGAGCTTCAACCGAACATCACAAATTGTAGTAACATTTCCACAGTTGTTTTTTCTCAACACACATTTTCTCAGCTTATCTGTCTTTCTCATAAAAAATCATCATACACGAAACATGACTCTCATCTTATCCCATCTCGCTAAAGTTAATTCGCATTCACACGGAACAGACACACGTCCAATTTGGTAAACAAAAGCAACCGTAACACATACATACGGCACGACATCCACAGTCCGTGATTGTGAAGTGAATGAATGGATGGGATTTATCATTTAACTCCTGTTCTAACAACGCCCTCATTGTCGTCGTTTCCGGTGAAGACGGTTACAATTTTGGTTTATGCTGCATCCGAAAGTTGCCCTACACAAGTTATTCCTAACTTTATTTTCTTCCCCCCCTGTGTTGACGAAGGCAGTGCATGCTGATGGAGCCGAGCTGGTGAAAAGGAACGTATACATTGGCACACATACTCGCACACACGCCATACTAAATGCAAAACGTAAATATGCTGAAATGTGGCATTTTTGGTTTATTCGGTTTTCGTTTGTACCTTCCGGATCTGGATGGTCTGATTTTCCTCAAAGAAAAAAAAAACATAAAACAGTGGAAGGAGTTTGTAAATGACGACGACAAATCCGGGAAATTTGTGTGGGAAAAAAATCAGTGTAAAGGTCTTTTCTCTCGCTCTGGACGGGGAGACCGCAAAGGAAAAAAAACATGTGAAAAATGAAAGGAAAAGAAATTGCACGTAGGACATGGAAGATTTTGCAGTGCTGGTGTCGTTTTGCGTGGAAGTCATTTTTTATGCTGTCAGCAACTATTTGCACAGTGGGAAATTGGTGGATTAAAATTAGGCAGTATTGGTTTAGGTTTTCGTTATCTTTCTTTTATTTGATTTATTTGATTTATTTGATGGAAGTATGGAACGTCATCTCTATTAACAATATTTAGAGCTGTTGTTCACTATTCATTTCCTTTTTTTAGTATATGCGACAATAGTTTATCCAATGTTCAAATTCATCAAATGGTTGCTCAATTTGGTCTGGTTGTTGTAAATATTTTCTACCACCAATTAGTTAATTTTACCCGTCGCTCACTTGTTTTGGATTCTTTCAATTTACCTACTCTACCTAAATTTTCATTATTTAACGCTAGCTCATAGTTGCGTCAAAAGAACCTAATTTTAGGTATTTTTCAGTTCCGTGTTCTTTGATAGGGGTGTAGGGTCATTAGGCCGATTGAATAAGTAAGCCGAAAGCCATTAGACCGAATTCAGAAAGGTAGAAGGTTGAACATAATTTATCATTAAATCTGTGCTACTGAACATTCGTAGGAGATTATTCCTTGCTAAAAGTATGCGTAGTTCTTTCTAAATTAATTACTTTCAATTTTCTAACATGATTTGCAGAACGATTTTTTCAGAGAGCAAATGTGCTCAATCCAAGCTTTTTAGCAATGTATTTGAAGGAAATGCCACTATAGCACCCAAACGGGCTAAAATATTTACCTGCACTTAGTAATTCAGAAAAAGCACCAAAAAATGAAAAAAGTGCCACTAAATTATTAAGGCCTGTGCCAACAAATAATGTGTGATCAGCATTAAAAAATTAGGAATGAGCAATAAAGATGAGAAAAGATCTTCGGATAATCTAATTGTGACCGGTAAATCTGTCAAATAAAGCAACAGCTATTAGTATATGTGCAATTAAATATGGCAGTATTTCCGCCAAATTATGTAATTTGAGCACTAAACTATTCGCATATGTCTTTTAATTTTGTTGGATTTTCCCATAAAAACAGTAAAATGAGCAATGGATAAATAAATATCCATTGCTCATTTTACTGTTTTTATGGGAAAATCTAACAAAATAAAGACATATGCGAATAGTTTAGTGCTCAAATTACATAATTTGGCGGAAATACTGCCATATTTAATTGCACATATACTAATAGCTGTTGCTGTTGACAGATTTACCGGTCACAATTAGATTATCGAAGATCTTTTCTCATCTTTTATTGCTCATTCCTAATTTTTTAATGCTGATCACACATTATTTGTTGGCACAGGCTATAATAATTTAATGGCACTTTTTCATTTTTATTGCTCAAATCTCTCTTTTAATTGATGATTAATTATGCTGCCCACCCAAACGTCTGTACTCCATGCCAGGAACGGCTCGAAACAGTGACTGTTCCTCATGTCAGGGTCACCTGAATAACCAACGATGTGCCAACTGTGTTACTATAGCCCTCTAAAAGCAAAGGTTTCCACGTCAGTCTTTGCAAGCCAACCGGAAAAACAGCAAATACGAAACGTTAACATCAGAATACAAGCCGGAACAATCGGCGAAGACCACAGTGACGAAACAGGACTAGTGATTGGAAACTCGGTACGTGGAATTGCAGATCTCTTAATTTCATCGGAAGCACCTGCATACGTTCCGATGTTCTGAAAGATCACAAGTTTGGCATAGCAGAAGGTGTGTTCGAAAGGATCTGTGGTGAGTACATTTAGAGGTAACCATACCATCTACCAAATTCCAGACCCTAGTGTTGCTGCCAAAGACAGGGAAGCCACCGGGAGATCCATCGGCATATAGACCTATATGTCTTCTGGATACAGCGAGTCAGGTGCTGGAGAGGGTAATGTTCGGCAGACTGACAAAATACACGGAGGGTATAGGAGGTCTGTCTAACAACCAGTTTGGCTTTCGTAAAAGGAAGTCGACGGTGGATGCCATTATGTCCGTCACCAAGACGACTGAACTGGTAATCCGGCGTAAGAGGCAAGGAGTCCGTTAGGTGGCTATCGCCGACAATGCCTTCAGATTCCTGGATACCTGTACATTATTCTGGGAACTTTCTTCCAGAATCGCGTACTGGTGTACAATACAGAGGTAGTCCAGAAACGTGTACGGATTACCGCAGGCGTTCCACAAGGTTCGATCCTGGGCCCGGTGCTATGGAACACGATATACGAAGAGGTACTATGGCTTCAATTCCCGAACGGCGTGAAGATATTCGGGTTCGCAGACGACATCACCCTTGAGATATGTGGGGAATAGCTAACGACCCCGCACTCCATTGGCATTGTGGAGAAATGGATGAGTTCTAGGAAACTGGAGCTAGCTCACCATAAGACTGAGGTCACGGTTGTTGACAACCGAAAATCGGAGCAACATGTGACGATCAATGCAGGTAACAGCACAATTGAATCGAAGAAGTCTTTGAGGTAGTTGGGGGTCATGATCAACGAAAAACTGTCCTTCATCAGCCACGTTTATGGTTATATCGGCATTATCCCGCATGGTGCCGAATAGCTCGGCGGTGCAAGGGAGAAAGCGTAAACTCCTGGCCAGTGTTACCCTGTCCATACTTGGGTACGGTGGGCCGGCATGGATCACCGCCTTGAGCACCTAGAGCTGCATGGGTAAGCTAGAGAGTACGCACAGGCTTATGTGCTTAAGAGTGGTTAGTGCATACCAAACGGTATCACGCGACGCGGTCTGGGTCCTAGCGCGGATGATGCCAATAGGCATTGTCATAAAAGAGGATGTAGAGTGCTTCAAACAACGTGGAACAAGAGGTATTCGAAAGACCACTAGAGCCGCATATGATTAAGTGGCAAAGGGAATGGAACAACTCTACCAAGGTCGGTGGACTCACCGACTAATCCCAGAGCTAATCGGGTGGGTTGGTATGTGACACGGTGAAGTAAACTTCCACTTAACGCAGATTTTATCAGGCCACGGCTGCTTTAGACAATACCTGCACAGATATGGGCATGCACAGTCCTCCGAATGCACCGAGTGCGCGGCAGTTGAGTACACCATGGAACATGCGTTCTTTGCATGTCCTCACTTCGACGGCGCGAGATACGATGATAGCCGTAAGTGGTCACGACACGACTCCGGATAATAAGGTCCTGAGGATGTGCCGAGCCTGGAAAATCTGGGACGCGATATGCATAGCAGCCTCCCAGATTGACCTCAATCTTCAAATTAAAAAATGGCAAAGTGATCGTTCGCAGGGACCACCTAACTACTAAAACCCTAAGTAGCTAGACATAGTGGGTGCTTAACAAGCACAGCAGCCTCCTCCAGGTAATACCGAAAGGTGGTTCCGGAGAGGTTCCAGGGCTTAAGGCATGGGTGGGTTTTTAGTAGGTCGAGAGTAAGCACCCTCATCCCCACACTCTGAGTTCTTCAGGTTTCTGGTTGCAGATTTTCCACCCCGTCTACATCTATGTTAGATGTAATCGCTTAACATTATCAGATTAGATCCAAATTGCGCCGCAATTATGGCGCTGCAGCCTATCTTTTCCAAATAAAGCTCCAAACAGTTGGTGTCTTCGGCAAAGAGTCTCAGCATTATAATAATTATTCCAGATCATGCCACTAAGACAACGCTGCAGTCTATCTTTGCTAAAGGATGCTCTATAGAGATGCTGTCTTGGACAAAGTTTCTTAATGTGTCATGTGTCGTGTCTTTAGCTCCAGATCTTGCCCAGAGATGACACTGTCAAATGGAGCTGTAAAGAGAGTTGTCGTCTTTGGCAAAACCTCTCAGTTTGTTGTTTGTCTTCTTTTGTCATTATTATATTGATTCCAGATATGGATTTCCCGAAAAACTGACGCGGTTGGTCGATGGATCGATGATCAACGATGGATCGAGTGATGTGTATAATCCGAGTATCAAGGACACTCACGAGTCCCTTCAAATCTCAAAGGGGGTTACGGTCATGTGATGGATTGTCGTGTTTGTTGTTCAACATTTCATTGAAGGGTGTGACTCCAAGAGCTGGGATAGATACGAGCGGCACGATCTTCAGGAAGTCTGGCCAACTATTTGGCTTCGCCGACGACGTTGATATCGTAGCACGTAACTTTGAAACGATGCCGGAGACGTACATCAGACTTAAACCTGAAGTTGGCAGGATTGGGCTTGTAATTAATGCGTTGAAAACCAAATACATGAAGGGAAGAGGCTCACGAGAAGACAATGTTAGCCTCCTAGCACGAGTTTGGATCGACAGTAATTAAATCGAGGTAGTAGACGAATTCGACACCAGCAGAGAAATACAAAGGCGCATTATGGCTGGCAATCATGCCTACTTTGGACTCCGAAGGACGCTAAGATCAAAAAAAGTTCGCCGAACCATAAAGTTGACCATCTACAAGCCATTTATTAGACCGGTAGTTCTCTTCGGCCATGAAACATGGACATTGCTAGTGGAGGACCAACACGCTCTTGGAGTCTTCCAACGGAAGGTGCTGCGTACGATCTACGGTGGAGTGCAGATGGAAGACGGAACGTGGAGGAGGCGAATGAACCACGAATTGCACCAGTTGCTGGGAGAACCTCCCATCGTACACATCGCTAAAATCGG
This sequence comes from Aedes japonicus, assembly GCA_034211315.2. Taxonomy (NCBI): domain Eukaryota; kingdom Metazoa; phylum Arthropoda; class Insecta; order Diptera; family Culicidae; genus Aedes; species Aedes japonicus. The sequence goes on along the minus strand of JASCZW010020301.1, from coordinate 2,075 downwards.
TCGACTACGATGGGCTGGGCATGTCTTTAGAATGTCGGACTAAGGAGTGTATCGAAAAGTAGTTATAAACATTCGATGCGTTATTACGCATAAACTACTGTATATATTTTTAGCGTGTAAGCGCCATTTGCTTTGTTTACATGTCAAAAATCATTATTCGGTTCATTCATTTCCGTTGATAAAGTTGTATTCAAAATGTCGCGAATTGAATTTGAGACTAAAAGAAAATTCTGCACACTTGGTGCACCGAAAAGGGTGTTACTTACAACCAGATTGCGAAAGAGTAAATGTTCACCCGGCAAGTGTAAAACGCATCATCGAAAAGTTTGGTAAGGAGTGCTCCCTCAAGGATTTACCAGAAGTGGCCGGAAACCCGGCTCCAGCAACCCCGATTTGGACCAAAAAGTTGTGGATTATATTCAACGGAACAAATCTGCCTCTACTCGCGATCTAGCCAAGAAGTTCAGGACCAGCATCGGAATGATTCAACGAATCAAGCGCAGGAATGACTTGAAGACGTACAAAAAGCAGAAAGTGCCCAAACAAACTCCGGAACAAAAGTCTCGTGCCAAAACCAGGGCTCGAAAGCTGTACAGCTGCATTTTGGACAATGTCGACCAGTGCATTTTGATGGATGACGAAACATACGTTAAAGAAGATTCAAGAACGCTACCGGGGCCGCAGTTTATACTAAATCTGTTGGGGAACGTGTGCCAACCGCAGATACGACTGTTGCGATGGAGAAATTCGGTCAGAAAGTGCTCATTTGGCAAGCTATTTGCACATGTGGCTTGCGTTCTTCAATTTTCTATACAAAGGAACTATAAATGCTGAGATTTATCAAAAGGAATGTTTGAAGAACAGGTTGCTACCATTGTATGAAAGCACCAGTCCCTCCTCTCTTCTGGCCAGATTTGGCATCGGCACATTACGCCAAATCCACTCTACAGTGGCTGACGGAGAATAACATCAAGTTCGTAGAAAAAGACATCAACCCACCAAACTGTCCCCAGTTGCGACCGATCGAACGCTATTGGGCAATAGTCAAGCGTATATTTAAGAAGGATGGTACAGTGTCCCAAAACATGACCGATTTTAAGAAAAATTGGGCAGCGGCATCCAGGAAGTGCACAAAGGTCACTGTGCAGAATTTGATGGCAGGTGTCAAATCAAAGGTACGGGCATTCTACAGAAATGAACATGATGACTAGTTTTTCCGTTTGGATCTTTTGTAAACATGTTAAGCTATAATAAACTGAAATAGTATGTTAATTTTAACCATGTTTTCATGCCTATTTTATTATTTGGAAGTTTATAACTACTTTTCGATACACTCCTTACAGCCCTGTTAAAATGGTTCTCGAAAACAAACCGACGGGTACAAGAAGACGAGGCGTGCAACGAGCAAGGTGGATCGATCGAGTAGAAGGTGACCTGTGGAATCTCTACAGAAAGTGAGGCTGGCGGGGCACAGCCATGGACCGATTACAATGAAGATAACTTCTGTGTACAGCAGAGGCCACACCGGTCTTGGTCTGATTGGTAAGGTCTAGATCTTGCTGCAAATATGGCACTGCAGTCTAGTTTGGCTAAATGAAGCTATAGAGATTCTTAACTAAGGTCTTGCTGCAGAGATGGCAATCTATATTTGTCAAATAAAGCTTTATAGAGCTGTCGAATTTGACAAAGTTCATCAGTATCTAAAATGCAATTCTCAGATGGGACTACTGGAGTGTGTGAGCTATTTAGTGGAATACCTGTAAGAAACGGTTGGGGTTGTAATTTTACTATCGTATAGGTTTGGTCCGAGGGGTCTCAAATTTATATGAAATTTTGTCCACTAGGATTGTTGGTGGGTCGATGAATAAGAAAGTATTCAAAAAATGCAGGGTTGCCAGCTTTATTTGGAACTCCTATTGAAATTATAGGTTTTTCACAAGAATCACCAATTTCATAAATTACTAACTCAAGGGCGAATCATCGGCTCAAAACGTTGCAAACAATTTCACATTGTTTACGTTTCCAAACCAAAAGTCAAACGACGCAAAAATATTACTCATCCTTGAAAATTCAGT